>JAFMOD010001480.1:242718-307812 GCA_019802435.1 Corydoras maculifer
TCCAGGTCTCACTGTCATTGCCCACGTGAGCGTTGAAGTCCCCCAGTAAGACTACAGAGTCTCCAGGGGGAGCACTTTCTAGTACCCCCCCCACAGACTCCAAGAAGGCTGGGTACTCTGAACTGTCATTCGGCGCATAAGCGCAGACAACAGTCAGTACCCGTTCCCCAACCCGAAGGCGTAGGGACGCTACCCTCTCGTCCACCGGAGAAAACCCCAATATGCATGCCTCAAGCCGGGGGGCCACGAGAAAGCCCACACCTGCCCGACGCCTCTCACCATGGGCAACTCCAGAATATATATACATATAAAATATATTAAAAAAACATATTTAAATATTTATTTCTAAAATTGAAATATATATTTAAACATATTTAAATATAATAAAAAATATATTTAATAAAATATATATTCAATAAAAATTTAAACAGATTGTAAATCAGATTGTGTTTAAGGTGAAAGCTTTTGTGAAGACACAGCTCTTTAGTTAAAGTGACGTCACCTGCAACAGGATTCTTACTTTTATAGGTCAAAGGTAAGTTTAACTGGAACTTTCTATTATCACTGTACAGATACACAGAGCAGCAGCGCGGCTGGATCATCTACATCAGGTAGGGTGACCAGGTGTCCCACTTTGTGCGGGACAGTCACGCAATTTCGTTACTTTTCACGAATCTCGCAAATTGAAACGTTGTCCTGCATTGTTATTTTTTGAAAATTTTAGCAATTTTAGAAATTGTTGAAATTGTTATTTTTTTAATTGTTTTTTTGAAATCGGTGTTTTATAATCTGGCATTAAAGGGCTGTGTTGTTGGTTATCGGGGGAGAGGGGGGCTGTTTGAATGTCAAGCATTTCGGAATTAAGGGCGCGCCCACCAACGTCAACGCAAGCATTTCCAAACAGGTCAGAACAGCAGCGGCAGGTTAAGATAGATAGATAGATAGAATACTTTATTCATCCCGATATATATATATATATATACATACAGGGCGGCACGGTGGCTTAGTGGTTAGCACGTTCGCCTCTCAGTGCTAGGGATTCACGGTTCGAATTCCCATCTGGGTGGAGTTTCCATGTTCTCCCCGTGTCTGCGTGGGTTTCCTCCAGGTTCTCCGGTTTCCTCCCACAGTCCAAAAACATGGATCAAGTTAATTTAATTCTCAAAAAATTGCTCCCTATAGAGTGTGTCTGTGTGAGTGAGTGTGTGCCCAGCGATGGATTGGCGCCCTGTCCTGGGTCTATCTGCCCAGCGCCCGAGACGTTCTCCCCTGGATGGGCATGGGGAACCCCACCACGACCCTAATAGAGGATAAGCGGGAGATAATGAATGAATGAATATATACATACATACACCCAGATGGGGATTCGAACAGGGAAAATACACTCCAACACACAAACTAGCTCTATGCTCTAATGATGCAACAGAAAAAGATTCAGCCCCTGTAATACCCTGAAATGTTTTATTCTGTTGCATTCAATTGATTGCCTTTCTGTTGTATATACTTTGTCAGAAAGTAAATCCCAAAATAACTGCAGCAAAATAATTATAAGATTTATAATCAGTAAGTTGCGGCACGGTGGCTTAGTGGTTAGCATGTTCTCCTCTCAGCACTAGGGATTTCCGGTTCAAATCCCCATCTGGGTGGAGTTTCCATGTTCTCCCCATGTCTGCGTGGGTATCCTCCAGGTTCTCCAGTTTCCTCCCCAGTCCAAAAACATGGATCAAGTCAATTGAGTTCTCCAATTTGCCCCATTTAGAGTGTGTCTGTGTGAGTGAGTATGTGCCCAGCGATGGATTGGCGCCCTGTCCTGTGTGTATCTGCCCAGTGCCCGAAACGTTCTCCCATGGATAGGAATGGGGAACCCCACCGCGACCCTACTAGAGGATAAAGCGGGAGATAATGAATGAATGAATATATAAATATATATATATATATATATATATATATATATATATATATATATATATATATATATATATATATATATATACACATACAATTTACTATTATAAAGTATGAAGTGTGTGTAGTGGTATCAAAAACTAAAAGTGAAAAAAAAGAGAGATAAAGACAGAAAAACACCACCCTACAGCTAAAAAACAAAATGCAGCTACAACAAAGACTGGGAAACTATACACCTGGGTGAAACCAGTGCAAGGCGAGTCTGAATAAGTTTTGTGTGACTGCTTTTCCCATTTCACATGGAGGTGAATACGACGTGAAATGACACAGACAATGAGATTCACAAAAAGCGTGTTGCTCGAAAGGAGGTTTTCCAGTCTATGCCTGGGTTCCTGCTAAAACCCAACCAAGATTCAAACCCAGATAAATTAAAAGCAGCTGAACTGACTAGCGTTTACAACACTGTGAAACACTTCCCATCATACAGGTTTAAAGCACATTAGAGAACTGTCTATTCTGGTTAATTGCACACGTGTATATATATATATATATATATATATCCTTCCATCCATCCATCCATGGGGAGAATATATCAGGCGCTGGGCAGATACACCCAGGACAGGGCGCCAATCTATTGCTGGGCACACACACTCACTCACACACAATCACACACTCTATGGGGCAATTTGGTGAATTCAATTGACCGTGATCCGTTTTTAAACTGTGGGTGGAAACCGGAGAACTCGGAGGAAACCCACGAGGACACAGGGAGAACATGGAAACTCCACCCAGATTGGGATTTGAACCACTAAGCCACTCACTGTGCAGCCCAATAGAGAGAGAGAGAGAGAGAGAGAGAGAGAGAGAGAGAGAGAGAGAGAGAGAGAGAGAGAGATAGACCTGGGGCAAAACGGAAAATTGTATTTCCTTCTCAACTAAAACCAGTTTGTTATGATGATTATTATACAGATACACCCAGATACACCCAGAAAAGAACAAATTCCCCAGCACAAAAATGCACACACATACACACATTATATACAGGCATTTGTAGAGCAGCCAATCCACATGGACCAAGATTGGGATTTGAAACCGAAAGGTGAATATGCTAACTGCTTATGACAATTATTAGTCAGGCTGGGCAGATACACCCAGAACAGAGTTCTAACAAATCGCCTGACAAACACATGCACACACATATATATATATATATATATATATATATATATATATATATATATATATATATATATATATATATATATATATATATATATAATGTAGTATTTATTATATATACATTACATACACATTTACAGCACAGTATCGGAAGCACTTATAAACATGCACACAGACGTTTGCATACAAACAATGTGATTCATTCTGAATCTGAATCTCTATCCTTGTGTAAGCAAGCAATCTGCTCCCCCCCCTCCATCTCTCTCGCTGTTCCCAAAACCGTTACATGACCACGCCTCCATGCCTAAATCAGAAGCACTGCCTCGTGAATCATCTACATTATATTTACATCACATTGCATTACATTAAATTACATAGTTTCTGTTTGTGTTTTTGCACTTTATTTGATCGACAAAATGAGTGAAGGAGTTTGCTCCAAAAGAACTAAAAATGTACCACTTTAATTTAGAGTGGGAGGATGAATACAATGTCAAACTCAAAATGCATTTGCTTTTATTAATGTTCATGTTCTGTTTGGGGAAATGTATGTTACAGTGATTGTTTTACATTTGTGCTGTATACTGTGTGTTTGGTCTTTTGAGTGTACTAAAATCAAGTATTATCCATGCTATTTGCTGAAATGTGTTTATTTAAAGAGCAATTTCTGTGAAAATGGCAATCTGAAGCCATCTTTTCTATGCTGATTCGAACATACTAACATGATGTGTGATAACAGATTTCAATATAACGGCCAAAAAAAAAGATTAACCCTTGTAGATCTCGATGACCTGTCCAATGGAAAAGTAGATCTCTGGCCAGAAAAGCGTGGGCACACCTAATGTATATCATAAAATAGAAAAAATATTTCATGTTTTTATATAGTGGAGTCGGAGAAAACACGACCACGTGGGCAATTTCATAGCTGATCTGTTATTGCCCTAATGTGAAGTCCTAGTCTATAATGGCGGTCACCAAATATAAGATTGATGAACCAGGAGGTGAACTTAATAAATTGGCCTGTAAAATCTTATTGTTTCTACACTCTACACTTGATTGTCCAATTAAACATTTTCCTTTACCACATGCAGTGTAGTCCATATGTTTCTCTACATTCTTAATTAATCCCCAATAGTCTGCACTATATCTTCAGGCATTTTGATACATACTGATACCTATATAACCAACAACATTATGTCACATTTTTTGTCCAGATCATTCACTCCTAATATGAACAGAATTTCCCATTCTGTTTACAGAATGATACGCAGCAAATTTGGACAAGAACTAGGGCATCCCACTAAGTCGCTTGCTGGGTGGTTGGTGAAAAATTTCCTACTAAGGCATAATCGCACTGTGGAGGAGATTGCAGTGAGGCTGTGTAATATCAAGCCAAATGAGACCATTCTAGAGCTGGGACATGGTCCAGGCCTTGGTTTACAAGCTGCTGTCAAGCAACTCACTGGGGCAAGAGGAAAGCTACTTGGGGTGGATTATTCAAAATATATGCACAACATGGCTTCAGAGAAAATGAAGGAGCACATTGCTAGTGGAAAGGTGACATTATACCATGGAGATTTAGCAGCCATGCCTATAGAAGACAGCAGTGTGAACAAGGTGTATCACTGTAACTGCTACTACTACTGGCCAGATCTTAAGGCAGGAGTGTCTGAGATACATCGAGTGATGAAACCAGGTAATGTACGAATTGATGTTTAATTATGTTTTGGTTTCTGGACCTGAGGCAAAAAGGAAAATGTTATTTCCTTCTTAGCTAAAAACAGTTTTTTATGATGATTAATATACAGATACACCCAGATACACCCAGAACGGGGTGTCAACAAATCCCCCAGCACAAAAATGCACACGCATACACACATTATATAAAGGCATTTTTAGAGCAGCCAAGATTGGGATTCGAAACCGAAAGGCGAATATGCTAACCACTAAATCACTATGCCGCCCATTATATTTAATCCCAAACTAATAATCTAGTACAAATGCAAGAAGAAGCCTAATTTATTAGGCTTAAACAATATGAAAAGTTTTCATCTGTGACATTTTGGAGAAACTTTTATTTCTCTTTACTTTTTTTCAATCATTTGACAAACAAATTCTAAGTACAAATTTGCCAGACATTAAATGTCTGTGTTTCAGTCTTGTAGCATTAGTTTAGCAAAGCTGTAAGCTATCGTTTATTTACTGAATGTTTTTGTTTAGGGGGGAACATGGTGACGACACTCAGACTGGACCGTGTCGTTTTATTTGCATCAAAGAAGATCCTTTCTGGGGAGAACTGGCGTCCTGAATTTTACATGGCAGCACTGCAGTCCTCTGGATTCACAAACATCAAGATGGAGAACATAAAAGACAAGCATGTCACAATTCAAGCCATTTATGCCACTGCTGCAAAATAATGCAGAGTTGTAGATTCAAAATCTAAAGAACAAATTGAGTCATGTTAGTTATTAACATAAACCTACATCACATTCAATTGTGCCTTACCCCTGTTTAAAAATCCTTTAATTATTTAGTAAAATGTTTAGTAATGTTTTAGTTATTTAATATCACAGATAGCATGCTCACACATATGTGTATGAAACCTGATGATGGTACACTCATGCACATTATTACACTAACTTAACTAGCAACTTCAGGCTTCATTATGTTCTTCAAAACGAAAGGAAACTCTGATGACATCAGAATGACTCTGATTGTTATAAAGGCATAACAGGTTTAAAATAACAAGTTTGCATATATAGTAAAAATTTTACTCGAGTAATACCTCCTGACATTTTCTGTCATTACAGCTTTTTACTCCTTAGCTAACTATTCTGTTTCAATCAATTCATCAATTTTCACAAAAAAGTTCCACATGTTTAGTTATATATGAATCGTATTGTTAATTTGCTTAGATAAAAATTTTGAAAAAGGACAGAAATTCGTATTTGTATAGTGACCATAACAGGGCCTTTATTTTGAAATGTTTCGCACAGCTCTATGCCACTAGATATATCACTAGAGGCAGCAGTTACTAGACCGCAACAATAATGCCCTATTTGTTGACACTGCCCCCTAGCGTTGAACCTTAAAGGAAACAGGTTATTACAACTTTATTTAATCGTTACTTTTTAAAAAAAAATTCTATTAGCCACAAAGCAGAATCAACAAGAACAATAATCAACAAACGAAGTCCAATTCCTCCAAAATACACTCCAACACACAAACTAGTAATAGTCAACCAAAATAAAAACTCGCTAATCCACAGTTTATAAGGCTTTATTTTTTTATTTTATTTATATTTTAAGCTTTTAACTGTTTAAATAGCGCCACATTGTTGTAGCTGATGTCTTTTACGGTTTACATCATGATGTCATCCCCTCCCCGAACTACAAACAGTTACTTTTTTCTGACCACCAGAGGGCACCATTCATCTCGAACAGATCTATTTCCCGTTTTTGGATTTACAGAATGCCAATAAGCGTCTGGGTTACGTTACGGTCTGAGCGTTCAGTTACTGTCGGTTAATGAAAGCGCCTCCATAAAAGAACCTTTACATGCGGTTTAATAAATAAAAGAGACGTTTTAACCACAGTCTTTACTTAAAAATAGTTACTTTCGCATTTGTTTGCATTAGCTAATCACAAATACGGAAGTTCGTCTGTAGCACAGTTATTGAGTCAAACGGACAATTCATAGTTTCAGGAATGGAAGCAGAATGATGTCGCAATATATATATTCGAAATGAAAGCGTTTTAGTCTCGAGTTTTCGAGGACTGTTGGTTATTATTACGAATCTGAAGGTGAGTGGGTTAGGTTATTATAATGGTGAGATAACTAACAATGTTATTGTAACAATAAGGTAAACTAATGGAAGTAAGTCAATAGCAATAAAGGAATGGTGATAATAGTGTAATAGTGAGGTAACTGACAGGCAATTAGGTTATTGTAACAGTTATTGTAACAGTAACTGGAAAGTTCACCGTTGTAACAGTGAAGTAACAAACGTTGCAAGGTGAGTGTAATAAAGTGTAAGTAAATGTAGCAGTAAAGTAGAGGGGAGATAAGACATTTGCATTTGGTCATTTAGCAGACGCTTTTAACCAAGGTGAGCACAGGGTTAATCATAACATCCCTGGAGCAAAAAGGGTAAAGGGCCTTGCTCAAGGGCCCACACTGGTAACTTCAGTGGACCTGGGATTTGAACCTCCAACCTTCAGATTGATAGCCCAACACCCTAACAACTGAGCTACCGCACCCTTAATAAGAGGAAGAAATAACTTAGGTAAGGCAGTTTAACACAGTTGTAGTTAGCAGAAGTAAAAGCTGAACAAGCCGTTTTAACCGTGACAAAAAAAACTTGCACTGAAATTCAATTAATCCCCAGATTTAACTTTCTTAACAGAAAAATGGCCTGTTCACTAAGGAAGTGTGATGTAAGTCTGTCAACCTTTTAACCAAACCAAGTTATTGATATTGTTGGTGATTTGTTAAAAAAAAAAAGGAATATTTTGTTCTTGTTTTTCTTGTTCAGTTCTCAGAACTTCCTCATAATGTTGTGGAAGAAATACTTCTGAATGTGCCTGCCCAGAATGTGGTGTGTGAGTGCCGTTTGGTGTGTCAGAAATGGAAGGCAGTGGTGGACACTAAGGCATTTTGGAAAGAACGATGTAACAGAAAAGGATTCAGCCCCTGTAATTCCAGCAGAATCCCAACTGACTGGCAAACCTTCTACATTCATTGTGAAAAGCGGCGGAATCTGTTGAAAAATCCCAACGCAGAAGGTAACAACATTTATAAAAAAGTAGAAAATTAAAATACTTTACTGCAGCCAGGCTTCTTCTTGTTGTCAGAATAATATTTCAAGCTCAGTGAAAAGAGTCTTGATACCAAGTAATAATAAAAAAAAATTATCTGTGGCTTGCAGTCCATAGTTGGTTTGCTACTATTAAACATTGTTACAGCAATTTCTAAAACATTTCATTCAGAGGGATTAAACAACTGGAAGATTCTACAAAACGGGGGCGATAAATGGAAAGTGGAGGGCATGTTCAAGGCTCATCCAAATAAGGCTGTAACACAATGTTTTGTTACATCTTACGGGTAAGTTTTGAATAAATTTACATACAGTACTTAAATACTCTGCATTAATCATGTTTGTTTTAGTTTGTGTAGCTGGATACATTTTATTTATGTAATATTATATAATAACTTATATTTAACTATAGTTAAAACATTCATTCATTCATTCATTATCTCCCGCTTATCCTCTATTAGGGTCGCGGTGGGGTTCCCCATGCCCATCCAGGGGAGAACGTCTCGGGCGCTGGGCAGATAGACCCAGGACAAGGCGCCAATCCATCGCTGGGCACACACTCACTCACACAGACACACTCTATACGGGACAATTTTTGAGAATTCAATTAACTTGATCCATGTTTTTGGACTGTGGGAGGAAACCGGAGAACCCGGAGGAAACCCACGCAGACACGGGGAGAACATGGAAACTCCACCCAGATGGGGATTCGAACCGAGAATCCCTAGCGCTGAGAGGCGAATGTGCTAACCTCTAAGCCACCGTGCCGCCCTGGTTAAAACATGAACACATAATAAAACCACTACAGGTTCACAGTTAAGGGTTAGAAAAGCCAAGTCTCACATTTAGCTACTTAAATAATGATACTGGGGAAAAGTATTGTAGTATCTGTATGGAATTAATGGTTCCAATCTTAAATGTTTCTCCCAACTACGCAAGTAACTGACAACAAAGTCTAGAAAATAAAAAATTAATTCATTCATTATCTCCCACTTTATCCTCTAGTAGGGTCACGGTGGGGTTCCCCATGCCCATCCAGGGGAGAACCTTTCAGGCGCTGGGCAGATAGACCCAGGACAGGGGGCCAATCCATCGCTGGGAACACACTCACTTACACACACACACGCTATATGGGGCAATTTGGAGAATTCAATTGATTTGATCCTTGTTTTTAGACTGTGGGAGAAAATCGGAGAACCCGGAGGAAACCCACGCGGACAAGGGGAGCACATGGAAACTCCACCCAGATGGGGATTCGAACCGGGAATCCCTAGTGCTGAGAGGCGAACGTGCTAACCACTAAGCCACCATGCCACCCTAGAAAATAAAAAATAAAAAAGTAAATATCTATGTGTGCCACAAGGCCCACTGCTGGGTGCACTACTCTTTTTCGTTGATATTTTGTCACCTGGTCATATACAATAACATTACAGTCTAAATTTGTATTGTTATGCAAAATATACTAATTAATACTAAAATCTATTTTAGTGCTAACCCCACTCAGCCTGTACTGTCATACTGTACCTGTACAGGACTTTATATTTTTTTATCTTTATAGCTCATAACTTTTTAAGCTGTAACATTTTAAAAAAGAACTTTAGCAGCATTGTTAAGATTTTGGTACTCTTAATATTAGTAATGTTTTAAAAAATTAATCATCAATATTAATATGATTCTAATAAAGTCTTCCAATGACAATAATTATTGTCCACCTAACCCTGGTGGATCCTACCCTTTTCACTTTTCAAAAATATCCTGTATTTATGTCACAATTTTCAACCCATTGTATTATTCAGCCTTAGTTATCCCCCAACCTGCTTATATTATGCTTAGATGGTTACAGCATCCTTAATGTGTGCAATTTATCTTCCCATCTGTTCTCTTTAAATCTCGTAAAACATGTTTTTTAATTAATAAAACATACAAATTAAGATAATAGTTTTATTTATTTCCTAGGAAGTGTCTAAAACAGCAGATAATCAACTTGCAAAAAGAAGGTTACAGTCCTGCTTTCATGGATAAATTACAGCCTGACATTGTGATTTCAGACTGGTTAGTGTTTCTAAAGCATTTCTTTGAAGCAAACCCCAGTGATGGTTAAAATGTTAGGTTTTAAATCTTTTTCTCAGGTATGCACCACGTTGGGATTGTGGCAGTGTATATGAGATATGTGTAGAGTTACTTGATGCAAAAAAGAAGATGATTAAGTGCTTGCAACCCAATGATGTGACCTTTCCTCAATGGAATGATCAACAGTGGAATCAGGTGAATTTACTGATTAATTAAATGTAAATATTTCTACTTGCTTGGGCAAGCCATCCTACATTTAAGCATAGCCCTATACTTAAAGATATAACATAAACCCCAGACAATTTGTGATCTGAAGGTCTTTTCTTTACATTTATGTTTTATTCCTTATGTTTTAGATGAGTCATACCTTTAAGGATTATGGACCTGGTGTTCGTTTCATACGTTTTACTCATGGAGGACAGGACACCCAATTTTGGGCCGGCCACTATGGAATACGGGTTACTAACAGTAGTGTGGAGATTTCACCATCAGCATAGTGTTTCGTTATTGAAAATGGCATGAAATGCTTTATTCTGTTGCTTGCTATTGATTCCCATTCTGTTGTATATACTTTGTCGGAAAATGAAGACCAAAGTAACTGCAGCAAAATAATTATAAGATGTATAATCTAAATTAATAAATTAATCTAAAAAAAGATATAAAGACTAATTTATTTTCATTCAGTTTGTTGTTTTTTTACAACTCACTAAGATCACTACATCAAAATCACTAAGTAGACAATAACACAAAAATCAGATCAGTCACATAAGTGATGAAATAGAACAGAAGTAATTATTTTGACAGTTAATTGGTGAAACATGCCCAGCGATGGATTGGCGCCCTGTCCTGGGTGTATCTGCCCAGCGCCCGAAACGGATAATTGGTGAAACAGTACTTTAATTCATTAACATTAAAGTTAATACCCTTATTTTAATCTATATGTTTTAATTGAAATTAAACAATAAAAGTTTATGTTGCTCTAATACATATATGCGAGTTTCAAGTTTACATCCCTGTAAGTAGGTTTTTTTTAAATGACGTTAGATGGAAATGGATTTTATTTTCAGAGTTTAAGAGTTTTATTCTTTTTTAGTAACAGAACTGCTAATTTCTTATATTTACACTCCACAGAAGTATTACCATTTTATCTATTTAAATTAAAATATTGATTAAATGGCGGCATGGTGACTTAGTGGTTAGCACGTTCGACTCTCAGCGCTAGGGATTCCCCGTTCGAATCCCCATCTGGGTGGAGTTTCCATGTTCTCCCCGTGTCTGCGTGGGTTTCCTCCGGGTTCTCCGGTTTCCTCCCAGTCCAAATACATGGATCAAGTCAATTGAATTCTGAAAATTGCCCCATATAGAGTGTGTTTGTGTGAGTGAGTGCCCAACGATGGATTGGGGCCCTGTCCTGGGTCTATGTGCCCAGCGCCCGAGACGTTCTCCCCTGGATGGGCATGGGAAACCCCACCGCGACCCTAATAGAGGATAAGCGGGAGATAATGAATGAATAAATAATGAATGAATGAATTTTGATAAAATTTTGTTAACAACTACATAATTCATCTATTTAAACGGTAATGTGCTTTATTTATTTATCTATTTATTTATTGTTGTTGTTTTGTTTTTTATTGCATTTGTAGTTAATTGTTTAGTAAATCTGTGTAATTTATTTTAACTATAATTGTTAATGTTCTTTTAAGAATTGAGAGCTGCGTCGTTACTTCAACGTCATGTACGCACTTTTGCAGCTGCGATTACCGTACTACCGCACATAGACGCGCACGATTTCGGTACGTGTTCCGCTCTTTTAATGTTCACTTTATGTGACCGCTGTAAACTGGAGCGTTTTTCTAAATTTATTCAGTTTGTGTTTAAGGTGAAAGCTGTGGGCTGTCTGGATTCTTGTACGTACTTTACTGTACATTTTATGCGACAATCTATTGTCTATTTAAAGTGACGTCACCTGCAACAGGATTTTCACCGCGGCACTTTTAAAGGTCAAAGGTAAGTTTAATTGTTATCACTGTACAGATACACAGAGCAGCAGCGCGTCTGGATCATCTACATCATAAAATAGAAAAGATATTTCATGTTTTTATATAGTGGCGTCGGAGAAAACATGACCACGTGGTTGATTTCATAGCTCTTCTGTTATTGCCCTAATGTGAACACAATGAATAATAATATGTCCTGCTGGGGTAGCTGCATTAGCTCCACCCCCTAGTCTATAGTGGCGGTCACCAAATATAAGATTGACGAACCAGGAGGTCAACTTAATAAATTCATTCATTATCTTCCGCTTTTTATCCTCTATTAGGGTCGCGGTGGGGTTCCCCATGTCCATCCTAGGTAGAACGTCTCAGGCGCTGGGCAGATACACCCAGGACAGGGCCCCAATCCATCGCTGGGCACACACTCCCTCACACAAACACACTCTATATGGGGCAATTTAGTGAATTCAATTGACTTGATCCATGTTTTTGGACTTTGGGAGGAAACCGGAGAACCTGGAGGAAACCCACGCGGACACGGGGAGAACATGGAAACTCCACCCAGATGGGGATTTGAACCGGGAATCCCTAGTGCTGAGAGACGAACGTACTAACCACTAAGCCACTGTGCTGCCCAACTTAATAAATTGGCCTGTAAAAACTTTTTGTTTCTACACTCTTTTGATTGTCCAATTAAACATTTTCCTTTACCACATGCAACGTAGTCCATATGTTTCTCTACATTCTTAATTAATCCCCAACAGTCTGCACTATATCTTCAGGCATTTTGATACATACTGATAGCTCTATAAACAACATTACGTCACATTTTTTGTGCAGATCATTCACTCCTAATATAAACAGAATTTCCCATTCTGTTCACAGAATGATACGCAGCAAATTTGGACAAGAACTAGGGCATCCCACTAAGTCGCTTGCTGGGTGGCTGGTGGCAAATTTTCTACTGAGGCAAAATCGCATCCTGGAGGAAAATGCAGTGAGGCTGTGTGATATCAAGCCGAATGAGACCATTCTAGAGCTGGGACATGGTCCAGGCCTTGGTTTACAGGCTGCTGTCAAGCAACTCACTGGGGCAAGAGGAAAGCTACTTGGGGTGGATTATTCAAAATATATGCACAACATGGCTTCAGAGAAAATGAAGGAGCACATTGCTAGTGGAAAGGTGACATTATACCATGGAGATGTAGCAGCCATGCCTATAGAAGACAGCAGTGTGGACAAGGTGTATCACTGTAACTGCTACTACTTCTGGCCAGATCTTAAGGCAGGAGTGTCTGAGATACATCGAGTGATGAAACCAGGTAATGTACGAATTGAGGTTTAATTATGTTTTGGTGTCTGGATCCAAGGCAAAACGCAAAATATTATTTACTTCTCAACTAAAACCAGTTTGTTATGACGCTTAATATACAAGCAGGGCAGATAGGGTGCTAACAAGGCATTTTTAGACCAGCCAATTTAGCTGATCCATGTTTTTGGACTATGGGACAAAACCGGAGAACTCGAAGGAAACCCACATGGACCCAGATTGGGACTTAAACCAGAAAGGCCACATGCTAACCACTAAATCATTATGCCGCCCATTACATCTAATCTCAAACTAATAAGCTAGTACAAATGCAAGAAGAGGCTTAATATATTAGGCTTAAACAATATGAAAAGTTTTGATTTGTGGCATTTTGGAGAATCTTTTATTTCTCTTTAAAACTTTTCAATCATCTGACAAACAAAGCATTGTAGCATTAGTTTAGGAAAGCTGTAAGCTAACGTTTATTTACCCTATGTTTTTGTTTAGGGGGGAACATGGTGACAACACTCAGACTGGACCGTGTCGTTTTATGTGCATCAAAAAAGATCTTTTCTGGGGAGAACTGGCATCCTGAATTTTACATGGCAGCACTGCAGTCCTCTGGATTCACAAACATCAAGATGGACAACATAAAAGACAAGCATGTCACAATTCAAGCCATTTATGCCACTGCTGCAAAATAAAGCAGAGTTGTAGATGGGTATTTTCTTTTCTCCACATGCTCTTATTTTTTTCTTACAGTATCTATTATATATACATAAACCTACATCACATTCAGTTGTACCTTACCCTTGTTTAAAAATCGTTTGCTTATGTTTTTTTAGACTGAAATATGAAAACTAATGCTGTCAAGATTTAAGGAAAAAATATTAATATTGGACTGTGAATTAGTTACTTTCATGGCATAATCACAAATTTTATGTTGCTACATTTTGGAAAAATGGCCGCTGACTGTCATAAGTTAATTGTAAAGAACTCTTCTTGTAAAGAATTCTCCCGAAAATACTTTCTTTGGACTATTTTTTACAAGGCGCATTACTTAATTATTGACTACAGTACCCACAATGCTTTGCAACAAAACCAGCCCCATATGCCGTGACGTAACATATTTCACCCGGGAGAATCGAAACGACGCGGAGAGTTAAAGGAGAGAAAAGGTAACTGCGGTTAATATAGTTCATTTTCGAATTATTATAATGTTTAGGGATAATAGCTTTCAAAATATTACATTCTTACCTCAAAGTAACAAAAGGCGTGTCGCGTTGGCAGCAGCTGCTGAATGCGTTGCTGTTTGTTTGTTGGCTGGCAGCATGCAGAGGAGCAGCAGACTGAAGAAGGAGCTGCAGATGCTGAGCACCGAGCCTCCACCCGGAGCGACCTGCTGGCAGCTGGACGACAACATGCAGGAGCTTCAGGCTCGTCAGTATTTCTCCAAAACTCTGCTCTAATTAGCGTGAAGTCCAACTGTTTAACGGGACAAATAAATGAATTAACCAGGTTTAACAGAAGCCCCTGGACACAAAAGTTCGCACACACTTCCTTTTTGTTCCACTTCTTGTCCATGTTCTCAGTTCCCCTTCCTGTAAAGCTGGACTTTGTAGTTCTGCAATTCCAGACTGTAGTATATCTGTTTGTGTTCTACAGTACATACTGTGTACGTCCCCTTTACTCTGTTCTAATAGTCAGAACCCCAATAGTAGCACCACAGAGCAGGTATAATTTATTCCTATCCCAGCAGTGTCTCTGAGGTCTTTAAACTGCTGCACTAAAAACCCCTCACCTCATCAGTGTCACTGCAGAACTGACTTTAAACAATCCACCACCCAAATGATACCTGTTCTGTGATGGTCAATAGAGAACCAATAGGGCACAGAGAACCAACAAAAACAAAGAAAACAAATGTACTACAGTCTGTAATTGTAAAACTACAAAGTCTATATATATGGTAAGTGGAGAAAATAGACAATGAAGCAAGAAGAAGTCGTGTCCAAACTTGACTTGTACTGTATATAATTAAATCATTACATTATGGTAGAGTATTCATATTCCTTATATCTGTAATAATATATAATTTAAAAAATTGTCTTCTGTAGAAATTGTTGGAGGTGCAACCACACCATATGCAGGAGGGCTTTTTAACTTGGAAATAAAGATACCTGACAGGTGATGCCTTTTTATGTAATAAATAACATTAAATTTGTTTGCATGAGTTAAATTATTTCTTATGAGTAATGTGAAAAAGTACTGAATAATCACAGTGCGTTTGTTTTGTAGGTATCCATTTGAGCCTCCCATGATGCGATTTCTGACCCCCATCTACCACCCAAATATAGATAACGCAGGGCGTATTTGTCTGGATATTCTGAAGTTACCACCTAAGGTATAAATATGAACCTCGGCTTGGATTTTTATTTTTTATTTTTTTTGGCTTGGTGCATAAAAGTCTTAAAACCTTGTGTCCAGGTAGTTAGCTGCTATCTACATTCTATGTAGAAATGTATTAGTCTATTAGTTTAAATTAACATACAAAATTGTATTGTATACATTAACAGTTAACTATATGTTTTAACATTTGTATAATAATGCACAATATTGTTTTCTTCAGGGAGCTTGGAGACCCTCTCTCAATATTTCAACTGTGCTGACATCGCTGCAGCTTCTTATGGCAGAACCAAATCCAGATGACCCACTAATGGCAGATATAGTGAGTTATAGAGCTCTTTTTGTTTTTCTTTTCTGCTATATTAAGCGTTCCATCTACTTTTATCGTCTTTTGCTGTATTCTTCAGTCAGCTGAATTTAAATACAACAAAGCGGTTTATTTGGAAAAGGCACAAAAATGGACGACGGACTATGCAACCCAGACGAACAAGGTAAACATGAATGGATTTGGTGAGAGGTAAATTGGGATCTACAGTACAGTATATAGACATAAGTGCAGGGACAACTACCCATTAAATCTACACTTTCATAAAATTCTATATGAAGTCAGTCATCCCTTTAATAGTGTAACAACTTCCACTCTGTGAGGAGGCTGAATAAAAATTTCCTGAATTCAGTAATTAAATGGTATCCTAATACTTTTGCCCATATAGAATATATGCTGAACTGAAAATGCCCGACCATTAAATTTAATTACTCTACTTTCTCACTTACTGTTATTGACAGTTGAGTTTTCCTGTTCATTATTTTTCTGGCTGGTTGTAGGGTAAAACGGAAGCAGGGTCGAGGGTTTCTAAAGATAAAAGCATCAGAACTGCTCCAAAACGAGATGCACTGACTGCGCAGGAGAACTTGGAACAGACAAAGAGAGTATGTTTGTAGAATATTGTCAATTTAATGTCTATAAAATTGTTAATAAAACTTATGTTTTACTTTAAAATTGTGTGGGGACACGTCTCACATTTATATAAAAGATAATAAAAAAACAATGACATCATTTTAAACATTTTAAATATTGGAAATGTTTATTTTGAGGTAATATTAACATGTAATTTGTGCAACACAACATTCCATATAAAAATATGAAAATAAACATGTATTAAAATGGCAAGTCACCTTTACACACAATTATGATCAAGTCTATACTTTTAACAGTGCTGAAAACAGTAATAAATAATAGACTATTTGGGGATATTTATTTTAAGTAAGTTTCCACACAGGTTGTACAAAATTACAAGTTGCCTAATTTAAGACTCCTCTAAGTAACATTTTTTGCTGAATTATTCAAATATGTTCCTTGAATTGTAAAGCTTTTAAAAGGCTGCATTAGGTGTTTACATTAATCCACCTCTAACTGAAACCCAGAATGAATCGGTTTTCTTCAGTAATTAGGTTTCAAAAATGATTCAAATATTACACCATGAAACCACTGCATCCTGTTTACCTGCTTCAAAAATTAGTTACTCTGCTCTCTATAGCAACACCATTATCTTGATTTTCATTAATTTTTAGCATTGAAAAAGATTTCACACTGTGTGAAGTTTAAGACGAGTGAATTAACAGAAATGCTCCAAAATAATAAATTGTCATACATTTTTCAATCATTTTTAAAGTTGAAGCGTTACGATGGTGCTGTGGACGGTGCTCCTTATTTATGGCAAGAATGTGTAAAGTTTGATTTTCAGGTGGTTTTCTGTCAGACTGCATATACATCCCAGTAAAACTGAAGAAAAACAATTGTCCCCAACTGTTACCCTTACGAACTTGCCACTGATGCTGACCAGATCAAACTGCCTAAATAAAAAAAAATAATTTCAACTTCAACAAACAAATTCAACTTGATTCACAAAATATTTTTGCTTTCATTTTAAAGCATGGTCTATTTGATCAGTGACGATATGCAAGGATGGTGAATCTCAAAACAGGTATTTACGAGAGTCTGGTACATTTTTTACCCTGGCCAAGTTAAAAAAAATATCTGCAGGGTTAAACTACTAAAGAAATTGGCTTTGTGAAGTAGCAAATAAAGTTTAATGAATCACAAAGCTATAAATCTCACAAAGATATAAAACACCAGAATCAATAGATATTTCACAAAAAAAAAAGGTTTTAAAATCTAAAATAATAACTGATTAATGTTTCCAGGTTTTTTTTATTTTCTTTATATTTTCTGCTTACAGTTACATTGGTGTGGAGTTTAATTATGGTCTGTCTATGAAAATCACATCTTTTTAGCAATTTCCCTGGGGGCAGATGGTGATGGGATTAAAAAGTTAAGTTTGATATAGTCTCCATATTCACAACCAGAAAAACAGTAAGCCCCAAAGGATGTGACATCGACAACATATCAGAACAGACATTCATATCCATCATACAATCTGAAAGACCCAGGTCAGTCCTATATGAATAACTTTTGAGGATTAATAGCGAACTTGGTGGAAAATATTTAGAGATATGTACATACACTGATTCTGTTTTTAAGAACTAATAAAATGTTTCAAAGCCCTGCTTTAAGGAAAACACTGATTACAGAAATTTGGATCTGCAACTACAAGCCACTTTCACTTTCAGTAAACATGATTCATGAATTCACACATAAAACACTATCAGCACACATCCCATAAATCAGCTTCTCTTCTCTAACCAGTTACAGTAACACTGTAGGTCTCATCTTTTTATGAAAATGAATGATCTATACAAAGGCATGATTTCTCATGATGCTCATTAATTAGTTTGTAAATAATCTATTTTTAATATTATAATAATACTGATCAGTTTAAATCACCTGAACATAGAATTTAGACTAAAGGATGCCTCACCAAACATAAAGCCCAGTTGTGAGTTTATGTTTAATCAAGATAATCTGTGACAAAAGTCTTACTCTCTCCACCACATCTTATTCATTGTGCTCAATTCTGGTGGCATTCAGTTGTGGGGGGAGGGGTAGTATCTGTAAGGGTTCTTTTCTTGACACAAGATTGAACAAAATATGATCATTTCTAATGGAAAATAGATTTTTGTTGGTTCATGGTTCAGAGGAGCAAGTAAACGGCTGAGCTCATAAAAGGACACATTTACGCTTCTTCTTGGGCTCTGGTGGCTCCAAAGCAGCAAGTATGGCCTCATCAAAAACATTCTTCAGTCCTTTCTGTGAACAAAGGTAACAGAAATTAATAATGCGAGCAATTTTCTACTCATATGAGTTAAAAAGTCACGTAACCAGTACACCAGTCACGAACCTCAAATTTATGCCACTTAAGCACCTACAGTATTCTTATTTACTTTTAAGCTGCACTGCAGGCCAGCATCATCACTACACTCCAACTTACTTAAATAAAAACAAAGCTCAAGGGAATATTCTTCAAGGATTCTTACCTGAGTTAAAGCTGAACACTCAACATATTTCACTGCTTTCAAATCTCTGGAAAGTTTCTCAGCAGTTTCTGGGGTGATGGGTTTCTGCTTGTTTTTGGCAAGTTTTTCAATAGTGGAGGGATCGTCTCGGAGGTCGATTTGGGTTCCAACCAACAGAAATGGAGTCTTTGGACAGTGATGGGTGATCTCGGGCACCCACTGCACACAAAAACAATTAAAGAACAAACAACAAATGTAAACAGCAGCATTAAAGTGATAATTGATTTCGTTGTGGAGCATGATGTGAAGTGGAAGTAGACTTAAATTCTAAAGAAACAAATAGTTCTCACTTTTTCTTTGACATTTTCAAAAGATGAAGGAGAAACTACAGAGAAACAGACTAAGAAGACATCGGTTTGAGGATAGCTCAGAGGCCGCAAACGATCGTAATCCTCCTGACCTACAAACATGAAAAACAAAGCAGTTTTGTTCAAGTTTCCAACTTAAAGTCCTTTTTACAAGCATCAACAAATAAGCACAACAGCCCCCATAATACAGTTTGCCATTAACTCAAAACATGACTCTTGCATCTTGCTTTCAAATTTAATAAACCAGAACTGTGCAATTAATTGTGCTGACAATTGTATCCAAAAAGAAAAAAAACACTTTACAAACACCTCCATTCTCCACTCATTATTTTATTATCTTCACTAATATGGATACATACATACTCTGTAAATAGATCTACTCTGTATTTTTACAATTACAGACTATAGATCATTTGTCTTTCCACACATTCTGTCCGTTTTACTCTAATCTTTTAAGGTCAGAACCACCACGAGCAAGTACCATTTGGATGGTAGATCACTCTCAGCAGTAACAACAATGCAATATTGGTGGTATGATAATCTGTGTTGAAAAGAGCAGATTAGACTGCTGTACTACTAAAGGTTTCAAACACTGTCGCACCGTGAACTCTTACAATAATGCTGCACACTAGCTTACTGCACCACCTTGTGTTGTTAGATATGGTAAAGGTTTTTGTCATGGCAAACGAGGTTTGAAGTAGCGATTCTCAACTGGTGGGTCACAGAAATGTTCAGGCTGGGACAGTTTGTAAAAAAAAATTTTTTTATTAAAAAATAATTAATGCTCATGTGATCTTAACTACGGGGAAAAAACTAATACAATATTCATACAAAATGTATGCATATGTATTGAAGGTGATTATTTAATATAAACTAGGATGCCTTTAAAATTGTGATATGACAAACCTGCTGTATCAAATAAACCAAGGGTGTAAGGTTCACCACCGATCATTACAGTTACAGCGTAGTTATCAAAAACCTGGAGAAAGTGGAAAGAAGAAAAAAAAAAAAAAAACATGAAATACTGAAGCAGTTTTTCAACATATGGTTTACATTTTTTTGTATTCCTAATGAAATTAGCTTTATCAGCATATTGAATAAAGATTAACTATTAGATTTTAGATTACTAATTATTTATATTATTAATACTGGTTTTAAAAAAACTGAATGAACAACAGGAGATATTCAAAAGCATTTTCACACATGCAATCCAACATTCAAGTCATCAAGAAGCTGATTGTACCTGAATTAGACCAAGATCTACAGCCAACCATCTGATCTCTAAAATAGCTTTTTCAAAACTTTTCACTGATTTGCAAATTATACTGACTAAATTACAGCAAATTAAGCTAATAGATAAAAATACATGGAAAGCAGCTGTACTTACTGTTGGTACATACTCCGATGGAAACTTGTTTGTGGTGTATGAAATCAAGAGGCAGGTTTTACCTACAGCACCGTCCCCAACTACTACACATTTAATGGTCTGCATTGTTACACTTCTAAACCAGAGATCTACAGCAGAAAAAAATTATTCATATGTTATATGAATTGCAAGTTGTCAGAAAGCAGCTTTTAAAGATTTGTGTTTAGAATCAATTTAATACAATAAGTAAACAATATGTTTCTGTACAATAAAGATGATGATTCTTCACTGTGCTGGAAACATCAGAGCAGAGCTGACAGTCAGCACAAGAAAGACAACATTCACACCAATCACCTCTACACTATAATCATGGCATGATCCTTTAGCCAGGATCATGAACGTAGTTTTATGAGTTTGATTTAATAAAATGCAGACTTGATCCTGATTGATACAAGGTGTACACACTTACTGGACTTACAGCTTATTAAATGAACAGCAGCCGAATCACTGGAAACCTTCTTGTTGAGGTTGAATTTAATGTCTGATTAGCTGAAAAACAAGCATTTGAAACAAGATAGTCTGACATAATTAGTTATATTAAAACTCAGTAATCTTTTTTTGTTTTAAATATCCATTTTATTTTGACTGACAGTTCATAACAGAACAAATTGCCACTTTATATGTAAAACTTCCTGTTTCTACACTCATTGTCTATTAGCTCCACCTATGTATAAATCATGGGGGGGGGGGCACAACACATCAAACATTAGGGGTAATTAGAGCAAAGACTGTAAAAATTGGAAACCAATCTAACCAGCCAAATATATTTATTAACTTTCCAGTTAAAATAACGTTCAGTATTTTAAAGAACCTTAATATAAACTAGATTTACAGTTGAAATAACTTAAATTAAATATTGTTGGTACAAAATTCTATTTTTAGCTGTTATACACTGTATGGTGTATTCTGTTTACTCAGTACATTTACAGACCTTAGTTCATCTGCTTGTTTATACATTGAGTTCGCGTTTGCCATCTCTGTAAATTGACGTTTATACAGAAACATGATTCATATCAATGCACTCAGCTGTAAATCGTGTTTGTGTTAAGGTACTCAGGACTATTAAACGTTCTCACAACAGGAAAGTTAATAAGTATATTGGCTGGTAAGATTGGTTTCCAAGTGTTACAGTCTTTGCTCTAATTAACCGCAACGTTTGATGGCACATCGTGATGATGATGATGATGATGATGATGAAGCTCGTCATGGCGTAAGCCGTTAGCTGAACTGAGGAGCCTCCACCCAGGGAGGTCCCTGTCTCGTGTTGCTCGGTGATGAGCACCTGATAAACCAGGCCATGTTTTGATGTTTATATTACTTTATTCATCTGACGTTTTTATCCAAAGCGACTTACAGACAGAACGTTATACATTTATTGTATACTGTCTTTTGCACACGACACGCACTACACATTAAACATAAACAGAGTCGATAGCGTTGCGTTCTGTTCAAAATACTCCGCTTGTGCGGTTTTACATTCATATTTTGTTTAAATTATAAACAGTAATGTCATTTAAATTGTTGTTATATTAGTTTTGGAGTCCATTCAGCCTAATAATGTATATTGTAGCTAATTGTTTTAGCTTACCGGCTAATTTGACGCCAATTTTATTTGCTGTATTCTCACAATTCCCACCGTCTTTGACTCGAGAGGCCGTAATTACTAAAAATATTCAACTCTATGTTATAAACAGTCAACATTAAAAGCAAGTCTTACCGAAGAAGTTTATATGAAACAAAACTGAAAAACGACGCGAACTGACGACCAAAAACTTAATATGAAGTCGAGCAACAAGCCTCGGTATCCGCCCAAAACCATCCGCCTCTACTTTCCAAAATAAAAGTCCTAGTGTGCCGCTTAAAGCTGTAGTGTGTAAGTGTTTGGAAATCAAATTAAGCAACGTCTTTAACCTCTTCCTTATCCGTTGCCCTAAGATACGTAGGCTTGGTCCTTTACAGATCACCGACAAAGCTTTAGCAAATAAAAACAAGCGCAATAAAGCAGAAAGAACACGGATAAGATAAGATATGCCTTTATTAGTCCTACAATGGGAATATCCATCCATCCATCCATCCATCCATCCATTCGTCCATTATGCAACCTTTATCCTTTTTTTATTGCTTTTTCCCCATGCCCATCCAGTGGAGAACGTTTCGGGCGCTGGGCAGATACACCCAGCACAGGGCACTAATCTATTGCTAGGCACACATTCACTCACACACACACACACACACACACACACACACACACACACACACACACACACACACAACAACAACAACAACAACAACAACAACAACAACACTCTATATGGGGCAATTTGGAGAAATTCATTGACCTTGATCCATGTTTTTGGACTCTGGGAGGAAACCGGAAAACCCAGAGGATTGGGATTTCAACCATGAAATTGCCGTCCTGGGGAAATTTAGAAGTGAGAAAAACCAGAATATGGAATACCTTGGTAAAGATAGGTGATAAAATAAAACAGCCCCCACACCACGCTCCTTGGAGCATAGTCTGTGGGCTATTTTTTTATTACCTATCTTTTCCAGTGTATTCCAGATTTCAATGTCCTGAACACGAAATAATACATTTTGGCACACAAGCACTGTTAATAACAGCACTGACATAGACTAGCCATGGGGACAGGGTCAGGGGAAATCCAACTACAAACAAACGGCATTCAGTTTTAGCAGTCGTAGTACAGACTGTCTTCATTATGACCTGTAAGATTATACATTGTTTGATATACAGTACCTCTAAGATGTGAAGCAAAAAGGAAGTGTCCAAACTTGTGACTGTTGCTGTACTTACTTAATTTTCTATTTTAGATGCAAAAAAGTAATACATGAATCAAACTGGAATTTGTGTTGCTGCAAGATCTCTGAAGCAAATTCTATTCACAATCAGATTTCAGATTGTGGTTTCCTGAGAATAAACATTCAAAGAAGTACAGGCAGTGATTAAGTAATACTGTTTACATTACCAACGTGATTCTTTATTTCAGACACAGGACTTCCCAAATCTGCCAAAAATGCATGCTTGTGCTTGTCCTGCTTATATAACACACTACATAATTGTTCATTCTTCTTACATCTTGTGAGTCATTCCAAATTAAAGCTGCAACTTCAAAAGTAAACTGATCATCTTACAATATGTGGCAAAAAATGTTTGAAATCCATCAATCCAATCATTATCTTACGCTTTATCCTATATTAGGGTCGATGGATGTGCCCATCCAGGGGAGAACGTTTCGGGCGCTGGGCAGATACATCCAGGACAGGGCACCAATCTATCGCTGGGCACACACTCCCTCACACAGACAAACTCTATATGGGGCAATTTAGAGAACTCAATTGACCTTGATCCATCTTTTTGGACTGTGGGAGGAAACTGGAGAACCCAGAAGAAACCTACACGGACACGGGGAGAACATGGAAACTCCACCCAGTTGGGGATTATAACCGGGAATCCCTAGCGCTGACAGGCGAACTAACCACTAAGCCACTGTGCCGCCCTTTGTTTAAAATCAAAATGTTTAAAATAATTATTAGATCGTTGTTTATTCCCATGGCCTTCTACGTTGCATTTCTTTAAAATGTAAGTTATTCAAATGTCAGAACAGCAAATAGGAAACAATAATTTAAGGTCTTTATATAAAAAGTGGTGTTGCACCTTTAAAGAATCTCAGACTTGACAAACTTATTTATATGATTTATTATTTGACTCATCAACTTTTAGGTGACATGCCTACCTTATTTCCTACCCAACCATATTCGTCTGCACAATTTATTTTTAGTTTGTTAAATACAATACATATTGAGAAGGATTCCATGTAAAAACAAAACAAAAAAAAAACAGTCATTTGGCTTGTTCTTTAGAAGTTCAGGTTTACAACACTGTAAAGCTGCACTGAAACAATGTACTATTGTAAAAAAAAAAAAAAAAAAAACATAATAAATAAACTGGAAGATCCATTGTTGACCACCAGATACAGTTTAATAACTGCTATTAGGAAGACAAACACAAAGCCAGTACACTTAAGAGATCACTAAGCACATTGTATTAAAAAACAGTCTAGTCTTTTAAAAAAGCTACATAGTTTAAATACAAATGTAAAAATGGGTAAAGATCCTCAACAACATGATAAAATGACCAGCTGGATCAGTAATAGTTTAAACATTATTAAGATTAATTTAATTAAAACAGTCCTGAGTGGTGATTTCTGACAAAGTGATATTTCCTATAAAACCCTTACTTCAAAGGGACTTCATCGCATGCAAAATAATCCTTCAGTGGAGCTAAGAGATGTCTGATCACTGGAACACTCCAGGATTTGCCCAAGACCTTCTGTCTCTGATTGCGTCCCATGTTCTTGACATCTGTGTAATGCTTTGGAAATCCAAAAATCCTGAGACCAAGCAAAACATGGTGGAATTCACATGTTAAATATATATTCAATAAGCACAATATTGCATGTTTATTGGTATAAATCTTAATATGCTGCTGATTCTCTAGGATTTTTGTATATAAAGGACTTGAGTGTTTTATTTTAATAAAAAAAATAAAAAAAAAACTTAGCAGCACATATACAACAACCACCCCTTCACAGAATGAGTATAGTGTTATTGATAAAGTACTACCTTGGTGTATTGAAGTAAAAAGAAAACAATGCAACTCACTTTTCCATTTCTGTGATCCATATACCGTCTTCTTTTCCATTCATGGTAACCGGAAAATGCTGTTTGTTGTTTCCCTGCTTGAGTGAGTTTGAGTTTGAGGTGATTGTCCGCACTTTGTCATACTGAAAATAAATCATACATAAACTGTTAGTTCAAAGTTAGAATGTGATGTGTGTAGTGTTATTAAACTTTGTTTTGATGAAACAGCAGTGAGTTC
Organism: Corydoras maculifer; assembly: GCA_019802435.1. NCBI lineage: Eukaryota > Metazoa > Chordata > Actinopteri > Siluriformes > Callichthyidae > Corydoras > Corydoras maculifer. Next base: position 268,500 of record JAFMOD010001480.1, read on the forward strand.
ACTACAGACATTAACACAAGTAATATTTATTCTCAGCTAACTAAAGTGAATTGAAGCTTATATTACAATATTATAAAAATAAACTAGATCTCACATACCTTAGCGATACGGCCAACTTCAAGGCATTCCTGAAGGGTCACTTTGTCAGTCTGAGAAGCAGTAATTGGTCTAAAGACATACAATATATAAATTACAAGAAGTAAACATTTCACATCATAAAAATATCTAACTTAATGTAGTCACAGTTAATTGATTACTGTATTTACATTATATTTTTACAAGTCCTTTTTTATACAGACACTTTTATGGAGGGGTAACAGTGAAATAAAGCAGAATGTCAAAATTTGGTAGTAAACCTAAATGTATGTATTTCTCCAGTTTTAGGTTTCTTCCATTTCAACCAGCTAATAGCTAGAAATGCTGAGAGTTGCAGTTACGTGTCAAAGTTGTCTTTTCTAGTATGTATAATGCTGTAGGGCAGAAGTTGCCCCCTCTCATAGAAGATCTACTTTTTTCACAAAATGTCAGCTATGTAGCTTTTTTCCATTCCTAACATTTTTAAAGTTTTAAATAAGTATTTTTTTGGTATTTTTTGGGTAATTGTTACATGTTTACGTATATAAAACTATTTAATAACTTTTCACCTTGTTTTTTTTTCAGTTTGGTTTAAAAAACGATTTATATAAAAAAGAAGGTAAAAAATATCTTACCAAGAAAAGACTAGAAAAGATGTACCTGTTCATGCCTGGCAAATTCCCCCAGAAGTAGCGTGCTCTGTGTGCAGGACTCACTTTCACAGCATCAACAAGAACGGGGTTACACTGGACACACAGACTCAATGACTGTTAGTATTAAGTTTTAATTCTTTATGAAGAAAAAGTGAGAAAAGTCTTGCAATTGAATTGAAATAAAAGTTGTGGAAGGACTAAAATTTCAGCCCGTAAGTGTCACGTAAACCCAACAAAACCCAACAATAAGGACAATTTAAGAAAAATATCTAATCTAGTGTAGATAAATTAAAAAAAATGATAATGATAACATTAAATCAAATACACATTTACTAACAGTTTACACCGAGTTGTCTTACCTCCAGAAATCTGCAAATATCGGTTTTGTCTCTGTTGCCCATAAACACTACATTTTCAAAAAGCCAGAAAAAGGGGCGTGGGTCATCGTCCTTAGGTTTCATGATGTTTAGCACCCGATAGTAGTCAAAAAATAGCCGTCCTGTACCCTCTGTGGGAAAAGAAGTAAAACAACTTGAGACTCATCCAATCCGGAAGCACTTGTCATTTATTCATTCATTCATTATCTCCCGCTTATCCTCTATTAGGGTCGCGGTGGGGTTCCCCATGCCCATCCAGGGGAGAACGTCTCGGGCGCTGGGCAGATACACCCAGGACAGGGAGCCAATCCATCGCTGCACTTGTCATTTATAAAAAATAAATAAATAAATAAAAAAGAAAAATCTAGGTATTGAAATCAGAACGGTAAATAATCATGATTTTACCAAATGGCAAAACAGAAGAAAACAAAGACTCATAAATGTATTATTTTATCAGTTATTTTTATCTATTTAATGTAAATCTGAATGTGAATCCTTATGAAGTAAAGGCAGATCTTTAGATTAAAGACTTTTTGTTGTATGTTTAATTTGCACATATGTCGAATGATACACATTCACAATCACAATATGTCATATTTATCAAAATGAGTAACAATAATAGTGGGCATAATATTGTGTTTTCCATGATAAACATTTCATAATGTTGCAACTTTATTAAAAAGAATATTAAGAATCACCTAACATGAAGTTACAAAAAACTTACCAAACAAGCCTTTTCTAGCTGGGTTTACAATCGACAAGTCATTACATGGACTTCCTCCAATGAGAAGGTCGAAGGGACCCCACTCTTCAATCTAAACAAAAGGTTTAATAGAATTTACACAAACAGACATTAAGCCACTCGTCAGATGTGGGCACTTCACATTTCCTCGCAAGACATTCTAATATTTTATATTTGTACTAGCCACTTGCAAATGGTGCAAACGCAATGGTGAAATAGCAACCAAGCGAATGGCAAGCGAATGGCAAGTGACAAACTTATTGGGATATTGCACACGACACCCAAAAAACACCCATGTGAATGCAGAAGATGAATTCCGGTCATCCTATCAACATATATAAGATAATTACAAAGAAGGAAATAAACCGAATGAAACCTACATGTTTTTTAGTGATTTGTCGAACATCATCCACTTGGATAATTCGTCCATCGTGATTCACCATAGAGACAGCAATGGACTGATCATCTACTTCTGATGCAACATACTTTTCCACTTTAAAGCCCAGATCTTTTAGTACCAGGAGTCCTAAATATAAGTACACATCTTGTTTCAATAGACCATAAAATAACAACTCACACATGCTTAAAAAAAACATTTCATATCCTTTACCTACCTGTACCTATGCCATCAAATAAGGAGAGGACTCTGATAGGACGACGCTGGCTGGCAGGGATTGATGGATAAACACGGTGAGGTTCCTGTAAGTTAGGATGAAGGTCAGCCAGATAAAACCAATGCCTTTGCAAATTCTAAATAATTATTCAAAAGGTCCTTTCAGATCATTCACCACCCAAATAGTACCTGATCTGTTGTGGTCCTGTAGGTGTCCAGACCATTACAGAACAGTGTAAAGGGGACTAACAAAGTATGTAGAGAAACAGATGGACAGTCTTTAATTGTACAACTACAAAATGCATCTATATATTAAGTGGAACTAATAAAGCTGATAATGAATGGTGTAACTAATAAAGTGGCCAATGAGTGTTAATTACACTGACAGATAACAGGTGCTAATCATCAGGATTCTAATGAAAATTATAAACTTTTATAAAAAAAATGAGGCAGTGAAAAAGATGCAGTGTGAAGAACCAAGATAATTATGAGAGAAAGAACGCAAAGCAGAAAAAAAAAATAAACATTATTTGTTGCTGCTCTGCATGAATCTAGGGATTTTTACAGACGTACTATTAAGTATTACATCACAAAGGCACTAAAGAGACAGTGTTCAAACATATCACGGCCTTCATAATGTTACACAGATGATGCTCACATTTTTGCTGTATTTTAAATATCGTACTTACAATATTAAGCAATAAATTAAAACATAGGATTAAAACTTTAAAAATAAAGGTCACATACAAATTCCATGGCACTGTTGTTGGCGAAAAATTCCTGAACTCTGATGCTCCAGTCGTGTCGGGGTCTTAGAGCCCCCGAGCTGCTCTCCGGTGCACAGAGGTAACAGATCCATGGGTCCAAGTCCTTTAGCTGGTTAAAAGTGTTCTCACCAATCAGAATATCTACACAGTCGAAACAAAAAGAACTACATACAAGAGATACAGTAGGGTTAGATATCGGTCCACTGTAAAGATGCTGACAAGACTTTATCCACTCACTATATATCAAAGTCCACCTACTATTTACTGTATTATTTATGCATGTTCCTCTTTAAAGTTTTTTCATTACAGACAAGTCTTTGTTCAGGACAACATTCATACCTGTCCTTTAATTGGCAGAACCCTTATAATACACTGATATTTATCATTCATTTATTAATTCATTATCTCCCGCTCTATCCTCTATTAGGGTCGTGGTGGGGTTCCCCATGCCCATCCAGGGGAGAACATCTCGGGCGCTGGGCAGATACATCCTGGACAGGGCGCCAATCCATCGCTGGGCAAACTCTCACTCACACAGACACACTCTATATGGGACAATTTTGAGAATTCAATTGACTTGATCCATGTTCTTGGACTGTGGGAGGAAACCGGAGAACCCGGAGGAAACCCACGCAGACACGGGGAGAACATGGAAACTCCACCCAGATGGGGATTCGAACCGGGAATCCCTAGTGCTGAGAGGCGAACGTGCTAACCACTAAGCCACCGTGCCGCCACACTGATATTTATAGCAAATTTAATTCAGAATGGACGGCAAGGTGGCTTAGTGCTTAGCACGTTTGCCTCTCAGCACTTGGGATTCCCGGTTCGAATCCCCATCTGGGTGGAGTTTCCATGTTCTCCCCGTGTCCGCGTGGGTTTACTTCGGGTTCTCCGGTTTCCTCCTACAGTCCAAAAACATGGATCAAGTCAATTGAGTTCTCCAAATTGCCCAATATAGAGTGTTTCTGTGTGCGCGTCTGTGTGAGTGAGTGTGTGCCCAGCGATTGATTGGCGCCCTGTCCTGGGTGTATATGCCCAGCGCCCGAAACGTTCTCCCCTTTATGGGCATGGGGAACCCATCCGCATCCCTAATATAGGATAAAGCGGAAGATAATGGATGGATGGATAATTTAGATTGTGGCTGACTTTAACCACTAGGGATAAATTTTTGCAATTAATCACATTTAAAATCAAAACAATTAAAACAAAAGTGCACCTCCGCATAGTTATGACAACATGGCTTATCATTAGAAATATACATATTATTTAAGTGGAACAAATAGCATGAAAAAAAAAAATTAAGTTAAACTTGCAGAACACTTGTATGTTTACCTTGTACTTACAGAAATAAAAACTATTTATTAATGGAATAATTATTGCCTAATAGTCGGAATAGTCATGATTATTTCTTAGACAACTATTCATACCATTAAAATCTGTAATATTCTCATTCCTACTCAGCACAGCAGTGACTGTCTCAGTAGTAGAGTTTGTGTGTGTTGCACTGGTACAAGTCGAACAGACCAATCAGTGCGGTTGACTAAAACTTTTAAACGTCAGACTGCTGAACTGAGAACAGTACATCCTCCAAAAATGTCCATGCCACTGAATCAGACATATCTACACATCCTTTGTTAGGAACGTCTATAGATGAGTCTTTTCTACAAAACCTAAAAATAACTGAATTTTATTTATACGCGCCTTTCAAGAAACTCAAGTGCACTTACAATATAAGAAGCAAATAAAATGTAAAAAAAAATCAAAGGAGTATGATAAATAGATTACATGCATTTAAATATGGTTTTAACAATAACAACCAATGTTGCACAGATCTTCATTGAACTCACCGACAGCAGCTGTCATTTCCACACAGGATAACTTTCTGTCCAGCACAGCACACTGTGCAGTATGACTGATATCCATCATCATCATATCGATACAGCGTCTCCGTAAAGTTATGCTATACAGTCCACATAAAATACATAAGTGTTACCAGCAAAGCATTTAAACAGGTTAGTTAGATATTTCCTATTATAGTTTGTAATGTTACCTTGCAATCTAAACACAGACTCCCCTCAAACAATGGATGGAGGACCTCAGTATGTGGATTCCCGCATGACAAGCAGTAATCTTAAACATGAAATTAATACAGGTCAGTGTGTTCAGGTTCACAACAAAGATAATTTAATTCAATGGTATATAATGATTTAAATATATAAATGATTTATAATAATTAATTTAAAATAATAGCAGCTTATTCTCACCTTCAATGTTTTTTCCGTTAACCAAAATTTCATGCACCATAGCAGCTATAATAAAATAGCACTCTCATTACTATATCACATGGAACCCTTTATGTAAAGATTAGTGTAAATAAAATGGACTGAAAACTTACATCTGCTGTAGACTTTGTTCTCCCTAACAGATGAACTTGTGTCTTTTTGATACTTTGTGTTTTGTGATTTCTGATGCTTGTTTTTGGACAAATATCTATTCCTTTTGGTAGCTGAGCGACTCTCAGTTAATAATGATTTCTTTGCTGTCCTTATGTCCTTTGCTGGCTCTTCTAAACGACAGGAAAGCTTCTTGGTCACATCCTCATCTTTTAGATCCAACCATCCGTTCTGCATGTCCAATGATTCAGAGAGTTTTTTAATGCAGACAGAAACCTTTTTCAAGTTGAATAACTTGAATTTGGCCTGATCTTCTAGAGTTTCGTCAACGTGCATTTTTTCACATTTTTCTGAGATCATCTCAATAATTTGGGGAAATTCTGTTGAATTAGGGAAAAAAACAGACACATTGGGTGTACATTTACATTTAGTCATTAAGATGACACTTTTATCCAAAGATTACACCTACACTGTAGAATTATCAAACCTGATCAACCAATTGGGTTTCAATGCCTAGCTTTTCCCTACTGTTTACTGTTTTATTTTTATAGCATGTGCTTTTGCAAGAAATGTGTTTCGAGTTGTTCCTTGAGGATAGTGAACGTCTTAGCATAACAGACAGAATACTTAAACACAAAAATTTAAATTAGCATGAAGTTATATAATAAAATTATATACCATCCTTTTGTGAAATACGTTTTCCTGTTTTGGGGGCTTTAAGACCACTAAAGGCCCAGTCAAGCATGACTCTAAGCAGCTCATCCTTACAGTCTGATGAGAGTGAGAAGCCTTTTTTAGCATTTTTAGCAGCCACCTGGAAGGACATAGTAACATCAGTTAAATAACAACGTTTGGAACAAAAATATACAAATTTTAGATTTGCGCTACAGTCAAATATGTCTGTTGACTCAGATTACAGATTTTAGGATCGTATGTACTGTGCGTATTTGTGGCTAACACTACCGCTTTAAAGTGTTGAAAAAAATCTCAATTATAAGAGTGTTCTCTTTATTGTAATATGAGTGTAAATAGTTTAACAGTATGTCTGTGTGTTTGACTGAGGGGATAGGCTCTTAAAGCTGTTATCATGGGTTAGTCAGGTGAAGCTTTGCAGGTGGGGCCCTATGGCAGATGGCCTGAGTGGACAATACTGTGCTGGGTAAGATAGTATGCTCAGGGTATTGATAGGGGCAGCAAAGAAAAAGAGATCAGAGCTTTTTTTCCTTCTGCTGCAGCTGAAAGCCAGTTTTTTGTAAGCTATCAATAAAGCTATAAACTAACCCTTTATTCACGTTTCTCTGTAACGAGAAATTTTCCTCTTCCTCAATCCTTTCCTCTAAGTGATTGATGATTCTTGACTAGGTGTTTATCAGTTTTACAATGGCATGATCTGAGCAGTGTTGGTGCTGGTGCTGTGTTGGTGCTGCCAGAAGAGCAGAATTAGTATCTGCCTCTTAACATGCAGCTTTCCAGATCCTCGCTTATGGCTTTTCGAAAGCAGTTTTTAACCAGGTTGTTCACACTGACCTGCAAAGAGATGAAGATGGCTTCCTTGTACGAGTGCTTCGTTGCAAAAGAATTATGGCAAAAACACTGAGCAAACGCATTGAAGGGCCGCAGACTTTCTGTAGGGACCTGTAATAGCAAGATAAGCACTTGTTAAAGTGAAGCAGCTATAAAAGCTGCTAAACACAAAGATCATTCTTACTCTTACCATAGAAACTCTGTCATCTCCAAACCACTTCACCCTGTGTAGAGATCTTTTAGAATCCTGTTTAATCCAATCCTGCACTTGACCGGGCCAGAGGCCAAATCCTTCCATTTTCGCCCACACCAAATTTCCTGGTATGAAAAACTATGAAAGAGAAACAGAAATATCAGATCATTAAATGTAATATAAATCTAGTAGGCAGCATGGTGGTTTAGTGGTTAGCACGTTCGCCTCTCAGCGCTAGGGATTCCCGGTTCGAATCCCAATCTGGGTGGAGTTTCCATGTTCTCCCCGTGTCTGCGTGGGTTTCCTCCGGGTTCTCCGGTTTCCTCCCACAGTCCAAAAACATGGATCAAGTCAATTGAATTCTCAAAAATGCCCAATACAGAGTGTGTGTGTGTGAGTGAGTGTGTGCCCAGCGATGGATTGGCACCCTGTCCTGGGTCTATCTGCCCAGCGCCCGAGACGTTCTCCCCTGGATGGGCATGGGGAATCCCACCGCGACCCTAATAAAGGATAAAGCGGGAGATAATGAATGAATGAATGAATGAATAAATGTAGTACTAAAGAAACAAGTTGGGTTTCCATAAACTGTTTCACATGATCAGTCCCACAATGTCACTAGTAGTCATTAAGCTTATAAACACAGACAAAAACTGAATAATATATATATATATACTCAGGAATATATACATATATTTGTTGGCAGAGATTTCAGATCACTTCGTTATTCTCTCTGAATTCCCCAGATTTTATAGTCAGAATTTTAAAAGACACCCTTCAACGTGTAAGTTAAAAGGGGGAACGCTGGTTGTGGGAAAACAGAAAGCTACATGCAACAGAAACCCTCCAGGACAGAAGGGCATTGCTACCCAAAAAGCTCTCGTCTATGGTTATAAAACTAAAGCTACTTCCTTTCCTATTCTTATGGTAATCTTGAACACACTGTCTGGCCAAAGCGGAAGCTCACATGATTTCTGTGTGAATATGGTTCCTTATGATCTGTACACTTTTAACACTTTTAACGGTTTAAGTCAGATAAATCTTAGTACTGTCAGCAGCACTGGATAGGTCGAGCCGGTTTGGCTGCTGATTGGTCTGAGCAGTGGGTTGTTTATTACCTCTAACAACACCAATAACCCTAACTACGCTAAAGGAAATCAAAGCAGCATAATAAACATTAAGAAGTTAATATACTGCAACCTACTACAGGATTTGCCACTGTTCCCTGCGTAATACCTTTTTGCATTCGTACTGCAACACACAGTATCCATTTGAGCCAGTGGAAGTGTTTACAATGACATAATAATAATTATAATAAAAAAAATACATGGTCGTTTAAATGACTTACTTGTTTTGAGAGATCATTTTTCTTCAGTATTGTAGATTTTCTTACTGTATTATCATTGGGTTCCTTTGATGTAAATGTAAATTGAAAAAAAATAAATAAATAATTTTGTAAGGAATTTATTAACCAAATATCTGTAAAAATAGATCATTTTAATTAATCACTTAAGTAAATAATTACCTTTGCATATGAAGTATTTGTCCATACCACATCATCATCATCATCATCATCAATAATTATTGATTCTAAAAAAAACAAAACATACACAATTATATGTTTGCAAATAAGAGAATTGATATCAATGCAAAGTTCAGTTGTCAAACCTGTTATATCCATGTTTATTTTAGAACCAGATGCACTGGCGCTGGTTTCCATAGGAATAGCATCATCCTCTTCAGTCAAGTCAACAATTACTGAAAATCAGGGAGTTTGTGATGAATATAAAGCCTGTGTTTGAATCATCATTTATCATCTAGTTGCATCTCTTTGCTCTTTCTGCACAATTATATTTCGTAAGATGACTATTTTTAATTATGTTTTAAATACAAAAGACATGAATTTGTAATTGCAAACTTTTAAATATTACCTAAAGGTATTATTTTGAATTGGTTAACTACTGAAAATTTGACATTAAGGGATAATTACCCCTCAAGTGTTCCTGAGTCGCAGGAGTGGATGAGCATGATGGGACATTTTTATTGGAACTACTATCATTGAGCTCTTCATTCTGTGCAACATTTTTCTCTTGTAAAATTTCTATTGTCTCATCTTCTTGACTGCTGTCAGTGCAGTCATCAACACCTTCAAACACCTGAAAAACACAGTTACAAAATTTTAACAAAATTATTTTGATCAAAGTAATAGAATTCAGACTTTTGTCAGTGCAGGGAAAGGCCTTGATAATGCCTTACTAATGCAGTAAATTTAAGTTGGAGTTTTCTTTTGCAACAGCAGAGTCAGCATTTTATTCATTAAACTATGCACAAGAGGTAATTTGGCTGAACAAAACAGAGTTCCATAGTAACAGTGCAAAGCAAACACGCAAGGTCTTAGCCCGGAGATTAAAATGCATGGTGGCCCAGTGTTAAAATACCTTTGCAAAATGAACACTACATGAGACAGGCCTGGTACAAAACCTAACAAATCCAAACACTCGCAGATAATGATAATAATAATATAATTAATAAGAACAAATAATATTTATCCTTAGCTTCTAATAATAAAGAAGAAATGATTTAATGTAACATCTAAAGTGTGTAAGGCTCCATAGTCTCCTTACCTGTGCAAACACTCTGTCCATTTTCAGTGTCTTAGGCAGGGCCAGCAGTTTTAGAATCAGCTTCCTTAATATAGACCTTCTTGCCATAATCCTCAGCTCTGCCTTCCAATATTGGCCTAGTGACTGGGACTCTTCTTGACCACTGACTGAGTTGTCCTGCTCAGCACACTGATACTCCAAAAACTCATCGACTAAAAAGCTAATATCTTCTTTATCTGAGGAAAACCCCAAATGAGTAGCTAAATCCGCCACGGCCTTTCCTGTGACGTCCATCTTACCTTCAGGAGTAACAAGCGCAGCCATGTTTCTTAGGGCTGACTCAGGCAAGGGTAAATTATTGACGATACTAAGGGTTACTGCTGAATAGAAACCAAGAGCACTTTTGTAAAAGAGTTCTACGGGCTCTGAATCTGTCTGATTAAGATAGTCCATCACCAGTTCACCAACCTTCACCTCCTTTCTTGGAAGATGATTAATCATGTCCGTTGTTAAATAGTTTCCCCTCCTCAAAAAATATTCCACTGCTTTTGGAGTAAGAAAGCTAGATGTGTACGCTCGAACTAAATCTGAGGCATGCTGGAGCAATGTACTCACATCTATATCATGATTTAATCTTTCCTGGAATTCACACAGTGGCTGTAGAGCATGACTTAGAAACATGACGCTTAGCCTCAAAGCATCGTCACTGAGAAGACAATTAATTTCTTTTGTATTGCTATTTTGTGAACTGAAATATTGCATCAAGTCTGGCCATGTAATGGCCAATTTTTGAATTGTTTTAGTGAAAAATATACAATCAGATGTCAGGTAGGGAATGGAATTGGTTTCCACCAATTCACTGAGTTGTTGTTTCAGAGCAATTGGAAAATGTGCAAAATGCTGCTGAACATCACAGATGAGTGTTTGAATAAAATCTATATTCTCAATTGCCATCAAACCACTGCGATGTGCCTGTTCGATAATGTTGTTGAAACTACAGAGAAATACAGTACTTAAATTCAGAGCCCTTAGTTCGGCAACAAGCCCTGTGGGATCCATTGCATTGGAGTGAAATGCTGCCAGGTTCTGAAGTGGGATCTCAAATGTTTTTAAAGTGTTAATAATGCAACTGAATAAATCACAAGGTTCCTGAACAACATTGAGCAGAATGACATTGTCTTTTCCAGCAGTCTGGTCAAAATATCCAATAAGAATGACGACCGATTTCTTCTCTTCAACGATTTCAATCCCCTGGTACATGTACAGACAGTAGGGTATCTCACTGCACACTACTGAAATGTCTTTTGGGTACTTGCAACCCAGAACTAGCTTGTAACCATCCTCTGTACTGGTGGAGCCATGTCTGGCCAAATGAGAGGGACAAAATTTATGTATAAAATCCTGAACAGGTTTGCTAAAGTAGATAGATTTCTGGTATTCGGTGTCCGATTTTGCATCTGGTGTCTGCTGTGAACCTGTCGCTGCATTGAAATAAGAGGACAAACATTATAATTCTTCATATTTAAGGTAAACAATAAATAAATAAATAAAAATTCAAAAAACAATGTTCAGAAAGACAATTACCAAAATCCAGCTGCTTGATGGATTTTGTTGTTTTTAGAACAATGGGCTCAAGAATCTGTCCACCTCGTGCCATAACAGGATCATAGATTTGACCAGAAAATTTTTGACTAAAAAACCCTCTGAACCACTTCAGTAAATTTAACGTCTCTGAGAAGTTGGCTCTTACCAACTTCTCAATTTCCAGTGACTGAAAAAGAAAATAAACAATAAATTAATTAATTAAAAATAGACAAAATCCACAAAATTTACTCTGCCTGGACGAAAAAATTTCATCGGACCAACATTAGCTTTGATTACGACATACATTTACTGTGTCATCGTTTCCACAAGCTTCTGCAATGTCACAATATTTATTTCTGTCCAGAGTTGCAAGATCCAAGATCTTCTATTGATGGTAAAAAATTCAAACCAAAAGTCTTCTGAACCTTTTGCACGTAACTTGGGGTCCCTGTTTCACAGATGTTTATGGGTTGCTGTATTTCCAGTTAAAATTGAAAAACCCAAAGTATCTTGGAGCACTTTGTTTACATACATATAAATTTGTTCTGTGGTGTATTGTGCCATTGTTGTGTTTAACTATAGCGCTGCAGCCAAAAGAAAAAAAGACTGTGTTGTTAGATTTAAACTTTTTATATGTCCTTTTTGAGTTCTAGTATCTAAGCACTTTAAAAAATGCCTCAACATTAAATAAAAAAGTAGCAACAAGGTAAATGTTATTTAATACTATCAGGACCTATACAGGATATATTTCCGATTTTCCAAAATAGTTCCACAAATTAAGAAAAGAGATACAGGAGGTTTTATGAACTTACTTTACTGATAGAGGATTTGATGAAAGCATCTTCAAGCAGCTTATAGTTGTTTAGAATGTCGGTTTCATTCTCTGCATTGAACTTCACATTCTGCAAATTAATGCAACCAGGAGTGAGCAAGTCCAACAGCTGGCAGTATGCAGCACCTGGAAAAACAGAAATAAACTCAAATGAGTATAACTTAATTAGCTCTAAAGTCTGTGCAACAGATTCACCGAACAACCAGTGCACAAAACAAAAAAGTTTATAAATACATTATGACATCAATGTTAGAAACAGATGTAGCCAGAATCTAAGCAAACCATCCACTGAGCACATGGTGGGTTCACCCACAGCTGTACCCCACAGTGAAAAAAACTTGGATATTTATTAAATTATGTTTATTCAATAGGAAAGTAAGATGGCAATTTTATTATTGTACATGGTAACTACATATAAAAATGTGTACAATTAGGCAGGGTTTTATTTTTGTTATTTGATGGCAGTGACCAAGTTAAATACCTGAGCATGTTTGCTCTACTTGGATAAAACCAGACTGTAGTGTTTCATTGAGCCAAACCAGCAGCTCTGAGTCACTCTGCTGTTCATCTGAATCCAGATTCACATTCACCACCATCTTTCTACAACCTGTTAAATACAAAAATAAACACTAATCACAAAATATACTGTATATAATTCAATGACTTGAATCAATCAAGTTGTGTTTTTACAGCATTTTTGTTTTCTCTGAGATTAAATATGGTAATATTAACACTTTAAATAAACTTGGATCAGACAGGACAGTGCTTGTTTTTAAATGGCTTTATTTCTCCACCTCATACCTTTAAAGAACTAAGAAAGCAACTTTTACAGTTGTTGCACAATTATTTATAATTTAATATTTTGTCAGTGCTTACAGGATGTTGACTTGACATTTTTGATTGCCACACTAGTTTTTAGTTTAGTACACACAATGAATCAGATGAGAAATTTATTCGAAATCCACTCAAACAGCCAAACTTACTCTACATCTGATCTGAGAAAGAGCATCCACAAAAACCTACCTGATCTGTGGTGGCCATGAACATAAAAGAAGAAGACCAACAAAGTATGGAGATAAACAGACTGCAGTCATTAATTGTAACTATAAAGCAAAACCTAGATAATAAGTGGCGCTAATAAAATTGAATGTATATTCTAATGAGATGTTGAAAAAGACATTACATTTATGATTTTACGGTCCATGAAATGATTAATTATCATCATTATCTTTTAAAGTGCTGACTGTTGCTTGACAAACTTTCCAGATAAAGGTGCTTTAATAAATATCTGACTGTATACATAGTGAAACAACTCCTCCTATTTCTAAAATCAGGACCTTTTTTTATGCCTGTTCATTATTCACCATGCTACAAGCTCATGCTGAATGCTTTTACAACATCGCCATATAAGTAAATACTAGAACAGTCATGTGATCGAATTTGATTGAAAATAAATAAAAAATAAAAAATTGTATCAAACCAAATGAGGGGAATACAACTTTATTGGTCCTCACATTGTAAAGAAGACTGGGGTAAAATTTCAGCTGAATACAAATATCACTCACACCAGCCACTTTATTAGGTAAACCGCTTGGTTTCCACATTGAACATTTTATTAGTTCCATTTTTCATTAAAAGACATAATTAAAGCCTGCAGCCCATCTGTTCCTCTGCCTACTTGTTAGTCTCCAATACTTTACCCTCTAACGGCACCATAGAACCACAACAGTTATTACCATTTGCATGGTGTATAGTTCCCAGCACTGCCGTAACACTGCTGTGGAGGTGGTGCTGGTGTTTTGATTGGTGTGGCTCAGACACAACAGTGCTGAAAAATTTGCTTTGGATAATGCTAAATGACCAAATGTAAATGCAGAGAAACTGATGGACTGCAGATTGTATGATCCACAAAGAGCATGGTAAGAGGTACCTTATAAAAAAACAAACAGTATATTATAGTATATTTTCCAAGCCATGCCTAAGAAACTGTGGCAAAGTAAAGACTATGTTGTGGTAGAGTGTTTAATTAGCCACAGTCTGTGTTGACTTCTTGGTTACACATTATTTTTTAAAAACACTATTGAATTTTTAAAGAAGGGGGTTGGGTCTTGCAGCCTATCCCAGAGATCAAAGGGCAAATGGTGGAAAATCCTATTAAATACAAAAGGTAACTAAGCTCTCAATAGTACTGTCTTGTCCACCCAAGATCTTCTGGTTGAGGGAACTGCACTACACATCCAACTGTTCTGATTATAAACCACATTTTGTTGTACAAATCATTGCTGTAAATTGTAAACACACAACACAAGATCATTCCCAACATGTTTCTACACTGGCACCTTGTAAACAAACAAAATCACTGTGATCTATTAAGTTCTATTAAGATTATTCTATTAAGATCTATGAAGTAACAAATAAAAATAAAGATATTTCGTAGTTTATTTTGCGACTTGTCTGTTGTTTAAGAGATCTCGTTGTTTTACGTTTAACTTGGTGTACTAAACTTACTCAAACTAACAAACTAAATCTGTTGAGCTGTGTGATTTATTTTAAATAGTCACTAGCACGATGATAAAGGGATCTGACATTAACAAACTAAATGGTGTATTTGTAAAGGTTACTCTGCACAATGACACTAAATTTGAATCTGATCGAATCTAATGGGATTTATTCGATGGATACGATTTCAGGCAACACCGTGAACCCACTTTAGCATCACCTATGTTATTATTATATAATATATTATTATTTACGTTTATATAACGCACTTGTCTCAGACAAACACAACTGTATACCTTAGTTTAACCTACTGTATTAAACTGAAAGAATTCACTTAAATTCAGATTAAAAACAGAAGCGTAGGGATCGAATTGCTTTTTGTTTGAGATGCGGTATTGTATAAAGAACTGTTCATGATCTATAAACTACCGCCACATATATTAACAATGGAGTACGACCTCTTTGAATGGGCTTTTAAATTTATATAGGATTTTGTGTTATATTTAGATTTAAAGAAGGACTGCTGAACTCATATGTCCCTTACTTTAGCTAAATAGCTACGAGGAAGAACCCGCAGCCGCCGAGCGCATTAACCCCCCACACGTGTCCTGCGTCTGTGCAGCCGACACATAAAGCAAATAAAGCAACAAGCAAGCGGTTACATTCAGCTGCGCCACGATACCGAGAAAGTAAATTAAAACTACAACATTCAACACAAAACCACACATTGTAAACCGAACTCACCCGCAACCGTCCGCGCTCCATACGCTTTAAATTGTTGCGCTTGGCAGAAGCGCACCCCTCCTCCTCCTCCGCCGCCGGCTCCCGCGCTCTGATTGGTCGAGATTGGCGCGAGATGGAAAAACAACAAAATCCGCTTTCTACAAAGAAAACATACAATGGCGAACATTCAGCGCGTAGTTCTCACTCCATACATCCATCCATTAACTTCCGCTTTATCCTGTACTTGGGTCGCGGGGGGGGGGGGGGAAGGGGGGATACCCCCTCCCATTAAGGGGAGAACGTTACAGGGGCTGGGCAGATAAACCCAGGACAGGACACCAATCTATCGCTAGGCACACACTCACTCACACAAACACTATATGGGGCAATTTGGAGAATACAATAAACCTTGATCCATGTTTTTGGACTGTGCCCCCCCCCCCCCCCCCCCCCCCCCCCCCCCCCCCCCCCCCCCCCCCCCCCCCCCCCCCCCCCCCCCCCCCCCCCCCCCCCCCCCCCCCCCCCCCCCCCCGGTTGGGGGGGGTCCCCATCCCCATCTCCATCCCCCCCCCATCCCCATCTCCATCCCCACCCAGGGGAGAGAGCGTTTTGGGCACTGGGCAGATACAACCTATCACTAGGCACACCCACAATTTACCTGGATCCATGTATTTGCACTGTGGGAGGAAACCGGGGAACCCGGAAGAAACCCACACGGACACGGGGAGAACATGGAAACTCCACCCAGATTGGAATTCGAACCGGGAATCCCTAGCACTGAGAGGCAGACATGCTAACCACTAAACTACTGGCCGCCCAAACACTCTATATGGGGCAATTTGGAGAATTCAACTGACCTTGATCCATCTTTTTGGACTGTGGTCTGCGATTAGAATGACACATATTTAGGCCCACAAAAAACAATGAACACGATATTTAATTTGGCCTAAATCTTTGAACACTTTCCTTTATGACAATTAAAAAATGTTTCTATAAACATCCTTTGTAAAAAGCTTATTAAACTAAGCTATTTTGTGATAATTTGCAATTTTATATATGTAGCTGGTACATCATCTACTAACACAAAGAGCCTTAAAACATACACTCCAGCTCAAGAAATGTTACTGTGACTCAAGTAGAAGGCCTGCCATTGTCCTGTTGAAATAAACATGGAGTTTCTGATCTTAGCGTTTGTCTCTGCAAAATACACAGATGCCATCACAGATATGTATATTTTGCTATGTACAGAAATATAAACACAACTCACTAAAATGCTAGTCACATTTTTTTATTACGGTTTTAATGCCACTTTTGTTGTATATTATGATGAACATATTTTAAGAACATAAACTGGTATACAAAACATACAAAAAAGTACAAAAGTATAAAAATAAAATTAAGGAGCATTTATCAAAAATGTTCCAAAAACGAATTGTTAACATGTGTGTTCAGTGCTTTAATGTAATTTGTTACCAAATGACAAGCAAATGACAAATGTTTTTAATCATATACAAAGAACAACAATGTAAAACTTTAACGATTATTAAAATACTAAATCACTACAGTATAAATGCTTGAAAAAGTTAAAGGTATGCAGTTTGCTATCTGTCCAAAGCTCTAAATTTTCAACTATTTAGCAAAAGCATTAAAAATATGTAGTTTTTATTTTGTCTTGTAAAATATCAGTTTTACATGATATACTCTAAAACATCTTAAAAGGTTAACATACTATTCAGTATGCATACATACACTAGTACTCAAAAGATTAAAAGAAATAAGACATTAAAAATGCCAAAACCTACAAAATTTAACAAATTGTTAAAACTATTAAATGACTAAGTGCCTAAAAAATCTAAGATTAAGTAATTATTCACATAGCCACACAAATCTAACTATAACAAACATTATTTCAGGGTCTTTATGGCAAAAAATGCTGAATCTTAAAGTTATGCTGTTCTGGTTTATAAACCTGGTAAACCACTTCACCTACAAGACTAGCAGTGCATTGGCTTTGGCACAACTCAATTGTTTTTTAGGATTTAAAAGGAAGGATGATGAATAGGCAATACTTATAGGATCAGCTTTACTATTAAGTTACCTCCTCTAAATGCTCAGGACAAGACTGTATGGCTACCCCAGAGGTAATATTTTTTGCTGATGTGAAGTTTCCCAAAAATGGCAATTAAACACAATGGTATATATTAGCCCTGCTTTGATCTTTTGAATGCTAGTGTAAATTCTTGATATTTTTATGCAAATAAAAGACAGTGGTCTGTCATAACAGGTTAATAAGGTAATAAGAAATATACATATGTATGTATAAACACACACACAAAAACGCAACCAACTATGAGAAGCACCGAATCAAAACCCTGGAATAATGGAACTTGGTAATTCTTTTGTTTAGAATCAGTTCTTAACAAAATTCCAGTGATTGTTCCTAGAAAGGCCCTGAATATCAGTTCAAATGTAAACATGTATATTGTACAATATAAAATAATACACATACACACACAAACATGCTGCCACATTAAACATGATTTTGTGCACTTGTCTTAGTCAGTTGCTATTTTATGTTTTAGTTTGTTTTTTTTTTTTTAGAAGAGGCCAATATTGTTCTTTTAAGCTGTCACAATATGTATATATTCAAACCATGATTAATGGTTAAAACACACAATGCCTTTATTTTCCCCAAAACATTATTGTGACTATTTTGTGTGGGCTCACAGCTTAGTTTGCATTGATGCATTCATTTCAAGTATTTCTTTCAGGAAAGACCTACAGTACAGAGAATATTATACAAGCTGAGGCGGTATAACCCTCAATCAAGCAAATTCAAAATAGAACAAAATGATCTGTGTTTAGCTGGCAGCATGCTGTTGGTTTCACTCTTTAAGAGTTTCATCTGCAAGCACTATAACTCTTAAAACACATGTTGAGACTTGAAAATAATATTAAAGCCAGTGTGATCTTTGGCAAGCCTAACTAACACTTTTCTTTTATGATCAAATGTAGTATCACACTTTAAAATTGGTGTCCAATATTTGAGAAAAAAAACTTGGTGAATCACTGGCCTGGCAATTAGCTATTAAAGAATATCTCTCTTTTTAAAATATTGTTACTGTAATTTGGTAACTTGTCCAACTGAAATGCATACAACATCTGTCCTGTGTTAATACTGTGCAAAACCTTGCGTTTTTGCCAGAAAGTAAGTTTGTTCACCAAGATGAGAGATGAGTCTCACATTGGGGTTGTCCATTAAAGCAGTAAAGGCACTATTAAGACTATTAAGTTTCTTGAAAAGACTCAAGTTTAAAATCTGATTAGACAACTTTTTTTCCACTCTCAGCAAATGTTTGTATGGAAAGCAATGTAGCTTTGTTGGTTCACAGCTACAGCATCACATTATGAACAAAAAGTGTGTGCTACCTTTTTTTTCTTTATTAAAATCACCGACCGAACCCACCAGCGTCTGTATGTTGGGTCAGATCATTTGGTGCTCAGTTGTTGCAGGTTTTAACCAGTATGATTTAGTGGTTTTGGTTATTCACATGCAAAATAGTCCTTCAGTGGAGCAAAGAGGTGTCGGATGACTGGAACGCTCCAGGAACGGCCCAGAAGTTTCTGCCTGGCACCGCGACCCATGTTGGACACGTCTGTGTAGTGGACAGGAAATCCAAAAATCCTACAAAGTTCAGAGTAAAATCAGCAAAGAGCAATGAAATATCAATTAACCTTCACAAATCTGGGTTATAATGTTATAATGTGGACAAGTGAAAATTTGAGCTTTGACTTCTGCATATAACTATGACTTTTTTGAAGCCATTTTTTAACTTTGTAGCCATTTTCAGAAATATTCACTTATTCTTTAATAAGGAATTCAACTGTAAGTTTTTCATATAATGATTACGCACCTTTACATAAATTCAAGTCATTAACAAGCAGCAGACAAATTAATTACGTATAGTACCAGGCAAAGTTTGGACACACCTCCTTCTTGTTTCATTATTTATTTACTTCACTTACCAAATAAAGGCACTTTGTAGTTCTACAATCACTGGCTGTTGTACAAGGGTGGCACGATGGCTTAGGGTTTAGCAAGTTCACCTCTTAGGTGATCTGATGGAGTTTCCATGTTCTCCCCGTGTCTGTGTGGTTTTTTTTCCAAGTTTACCGGTTTCTTCCCACAGTCCCAAAAAATGGATTCAAGATGGTGCCCTACCCTCCTGTGTTTTAGAGCAGCAGTGCTGCTGTAGATTCATTTAAACAACTCAGTTGCTGGAATGAGAATAATCTACCAACCAAATAATACCTGCTCTGTGGTGCTACTATTGGGGTCCTGACCATCTGTTTAATAATCATCTGTTTACTAATAATTTCAATTCAGGACAGGGCCTGTTGAAATGTCTTAAACTGGACAGCTACCTATTTCCTTACCTTTCAAGCTCTGTGCACCACAGAATGTCTTCTTTTCCATTCATTATAACAGGAAAGTGCTGGTCTTTGCCCTGCTTGATGGAATTGGAGCGAGTCGTTATGGTACGCACCTTCCCAAACTTAAGACACAGGTGGATGAAAGTTATTTTATATAAATTGATTTCTAAAGCTTCCAAAGCATTTTATTGCTCTTTAAATTACCTTTGCAACACGGCCATGGTCCAAACAGTCCTGTAGTTCTAGCTTATCCATTCCAGAGGCACATAGAGGTCTGTAACACAGTCCAGTGCATTAGAAGTTGCTATTCAATTACTTCAATGAGCATTACATCAAAAGCAGTCATTCGAAAGCCTTTCTAAGCTCACGTTATCCTCACTGGTTAAAACAAACTGATTACAGCATCACAAGCTAAGAAATTCCATAGATAACCTATTTTTGAAGAAATCAACCAAAGCGCCACTACTTCGCTGGACACACAAACACAAACACTTCATGGGGCAAATCAGAGCAGCCGATTCCCCTTGAATCTATGTTGTTTGAAACGGGAGAACCTGGAGAAAGCCCACGTGGACACAGCGAAAACATGGAAACTCCACCTAGATCAGGATTCTAACCTGGATCCCCAGAGCTAACGCACGAATGTGCTAAGCACTAAGCCACAGTAATGCCCAAACATTATTTTTAATTAAAAAAAGTATAACTCTTAAAGAAGCACAAATTAAAAAGTGGAATTGACTTAATTGTTTAATACCTGTTCATTCCTGGTAGGTTGCCCCAAAAATATCTTGCTCTGTGAGCAGCTGACACTTCAATGGCATCAATCATTACTGGATTGCACTGTGTCAACAAAAACACAAGCAAACACATTCACTTCTAGTTTTATGGAATTAGGAGTTAAGATGACGCTCTGGGTTACAGATGTTAGTCCAAATCAACACAAACCTCAAGGAAGCGAGAAATGTCCCTTTTATCGTTGACTCCCATTGCAACCACATTTTCAAACATCCAGAAAAAGGGTCGATTTTCTCCTTCTTTTGGCTTTGCTTCACTCAAGAGGCGATAAAACTCGAAGAACAGACGTCCAGTACCCTCTAAATGTGGAAAACAAACACAAACAGGATTAATTCCAAATGTGGCTGAATTTATTTAAACTTTCAGGAAGTAATAGCAGCTTAATAAATGCTGCAACGTAAAAAATGATTCCAAATATTCTTACCATAAAGGCCTTTTCTGGCTGGATTCACTATTGAAAGATCATTACATGGACTTCCACCAATCACCAGGTCAAAGGGGCCCCACTCATCAATCTGTGGAGGATAACAGCGCCATCTAGTGTTAGAAAGTGTACTACTTTTTCAAATCTTTTTACTTTCTCCTGTTGCAAAGATTAGGGGCTGAATTTATAAATGTTTTGTAAATCTTTAAATCATTCCTGATTGGTATAAGAGGTGATTTTGGAATAAACACAATTCTTAAAACTATTCCGATCTGACCTGGTTACTAGATATGAAACATTTCTGTAGAGACTGGTAAAAAATGCTTCTAATTATGATAGAAGCCTAAACGTTTAAATAGCCGACCTACTTCACATGGACTTCGATTAAGTTTGTAGAGACTAATCCAAACCCTTAATAATAAATACCACTATCGTTAACCATAACCATAGCCTAAACATAACAACAACCATAAATCATGAACCTTTTTCAATTAATAAAATTGTGTTAAAATTTTGATAAAGTGATGAAGTGATTTTTTGCCTACTGTGCTTACACACAGAGGAATTGATCCTCCACATTTAACCCATTCGTGCAGTAAAACACACACAAATATATAGACAAACTGAGTAAAGTGAGCACACATGCCCAGAGTGGTGGGCAGCCCTGTACACAGCATCTGGGGAGCAATTAGGGTTAGGTGCCTTGCCTAAGGGCACTTCAGCTTCATAGTACTCGGTGGGACCAGGAATACCCTAATAACTTCTCTGTCGGGATCCTGATCGTCAGAGAACATACTAAAAAAACTAACAAATTATGTAGATAAACAGAGGAACAACAGGCTGTAATTTTAAAACAACAGTCCATCTATATGATTAGTGAAACTGAAAAAAGGGAACCAAGAATTGAGAATGTGTACCTAATAAAATAGCCAGTGATTCTATTTCCAGAGATGCTCTGGTTTTGGAGATATGACCAAATCTCTACAAAACTCAACAACAAGCACTTCTGCTTAATGCTTGAATCTGCATTTCTTACAGTTATTTATGTTATTAAGCACATTCCTCCTACCTCATGCCACCGTAAGACACTCCTAAGCCTCTAAAAAGTATTTGCTCCTAAGTTTTTCACATTCTGAACGTGATTAAGGGTTATGTTCACTATTAATTTAATGTTTTTAAAAATCTAAACTCTAAAGGGGGAGTTCTCGGGAAACGCCCAAAATTCGTAAAAATCTTTCAACAAATTTTGTTACTAAGAGTAACACAATAACTTTAAAAATACACCTGGTGTTGCAAATTGTCTTTAACACTTCTTTATACAAAACAAGCATCTGAAACATTAAGTCATGCAGATGAGTGGGGTTAAGAGAACAAATCTCTATTCTTTAGGGAATTACATATAATTTGCCATAGATTTATGTAATTATAGGTTTCTGGAGACAGGTAAAATTTATGTGTGTGTGTGTGTCTGCATGTGTGTGGTGGGTGTAACAATTATGTATAACATTGTGGGGACCAAAACCTGGCTGTACACTCACATCTTACAAGCTGGTCCCCACAATGTAAAACATGCAGTTTCTACGTGAAATTATTTTCATGGTTAATTATGTTTGGGGGCTGTTGTGAACTTGTTGTTAAGGAACAGCCTTACAACCTGAAGGTTCCTGGCTAAAGTGTCCTTGGGTTACATTCCGAGTACTGTGTACAGGGCTGCCCATCGCTCCGAGCAAGTGTGCTTACTTCACTCAGTGTATACGTGTGTGTGTTTCACTGAACAGATGAGTTAAATATTTAAACATTTCCTACACAAATTCCTCCGTGTGTAAGCAAAGTGGGCAAAATAGACCCATTAATCACCTTTAGTTATGATTAGGTTATGGTTATGGTTAGTTAATGTTAAGGTACTCTTAACTCTTAAAAAAAGTTGTGTGAGTGCACGTGTATACTACACACTATACCCACACCCACACACATACACACACACCCCCAATCCCTACTGCCTGATATCAGTCACATCCGTGTGTGTGAAAAGTGAATGCACGGTTTCTATTCAGCCTCTTTTCACACTTTCAGCTCCAGGCTCATACCCTCCCTTTCTCTTCCCTTCTGTCCTTTTCATCCTTCCCTCCTTCCCTCCCCACTCCTCACACTCCTGGCTCCGCTAAATGACAATGGGCTGAGTGAGCAGATCCACGAATGGATGAAAGGGTGGATGGTTGAGTGAATGGGTGAATGAGTAAAGGGGGGGATTTGGGACTGCTTTGTGCAGTAGAATTTGGACCTGAGGGAGCAATGGGTGCATATGTGTGTGTGTGTGTGTGTGTGTGTGTGGTGTGTGTATGTTTGACCATGAATAAAAGAGGGAGCAAGAGAGGGAAAAAGAGAAGGAGGCCAACAAGGCAAAAAGGGAAGTGAAAGGGGAGGAGAGACTACAAAAGCCAGGCTCCTCGCTGCTGGACTGATTGCTCTTATCAGGAGCTGTTGGGACATGTAATTCACAACAAAGCAAATAACAGGTTTAGACTAGGTGTGTGTGTGTGTGTGTGTGTGTGTGTGTGTGTGTGCTAAGTGTTCACAGGTAATCAGCTAAACAAAGGTGTCTGCTAACAGTTTCGAATGACAAAGGCTGAAGCCAGCTGACAGTGTGCGCGGTGCCAAAAGAATTCATGTTTTTCTTCTTACATTGTTCCGGGTGATATTCCGAACATCATTCACATATTGGATTCTTCCTTCATGTCGGACGACTCCCACGGATATGGAGTCCTCGCATACCTCAGAGGCGATGTACGCATCAATCTTAAAACCCAAATCCTTCAGCACCAGATAGCCTACAATCCACATGCCAAGCAACAGAGTTTAACTATACAGCCATCTGAATGAAATCATATAAACATTTACAAAAGCAGCCGTACCTGTAGCGATGCCATCAAACAGAGAGAGAACTCGAATGGGACGTCTTTGCTCAGCTGGGACAGCTGGGTAACTTTTAGGGCTTTCCTGAAATGGCAAAGATATAAAGGCATTAGATAATCAATGATTTATCTGAATAGTATGCTTATAAGATGAGGAGGAAAACTGGAGGATCTAAAGCTCATGTGAACCTTGTGAGATCATACTGAACTCTTATTTATGAAAGAGCTGCTTTTGACATTTTCATTAATAAAGATGAAGCCAATGTGAACATTAAATATTATTGTGATAAAATGGTTATTGATATTCAGTACCAACAAGTTCTGAATGCTCATAGACTTGGTGGATTTCAGTAGCAACACGTTCTATGTTCTAATACACTTGTTGGTTTTCATTAACAAGATTCAATTTCTCATACATTTGCTAACATCCAGAACCAAAAAAATTGTTCATATCTAATACACTTTTTAATTTTCAGTACTAATTACTTTTGATTTTTAATAAACATGTCGAGTAGGTGATTCTACATTCAGTTTATTTAATTGCACTTAAAGATCCGGATGCACTTACTTTAATTTTCAGTACCAGCTTGGTGTAAACTGTTACTCACATTTATGTGATTCTCGTGTTGAAATAAAGCAAAGTAAAAAAAAACATAAATAATAATAATAATAATATAGTAAATGTCTCAGTTCTTACAAACTCCTGTCCATTGTCGTTGATGAAAAACTCTTGCAGTTTTAGACTCCAGTCATGACGTCGCTTTAGTACTCCATACTGCTGTAATGGTTGGCACATGTAACAAAGCCATGGGTCCAAATCCCGAGCACTGTTTGATGCTCCCGCTCCCACCAGTAGGTCCAAACAATCCACACAGAAACATCTAAAGCATCAGAATCATAAAATTCTTTATCCAGAAAATGTAGTATGCATTTTAATTTTAACATACTGTACATTTACATTAATAGTTGCTCATTTTGAAGATGCTTTAATCTAAAGCGACTTACATGTATCCATTGGTTGGGGTTAAAACATAGAGTTCATTATACAGCACCCCTGAAGCAATGAGGATTAAGAGTCTTGCTCAAAGACCCACATTGGTAACTTTAGTGGAAGATTGAAAGCCCACTACCCAAACCACTGCGCTACCACAACCTCAGTGTGTAGAAACTGACTTTCCACTGTACTGAAAAATAACTGTTCTAATAAAACTCCATTATAATAGAATGATTTGAAATCTTATTCCGTCTTATTATCTTCCACTCAGTCCTCTACTAGGGTCGCAAAGGGGTTTCCTTTGACCATCTAGGGGTGAACGTTTCGGGCATTGCGCAGATACACCCAAAACGGGTCGCCAATCCATCACTAGGCCATGATTCAAAATACATAAATACATTTTTATTAATGTAAGATGTCGTTATTATTCAATATCTGGATGGATTTCTTCAGAGGGAAGTGTTTTGTTTTCTGAGTTACTACTGTAATCAGTTCCGATTTCCGTAGTACTCGATTAGCCGTGTGTCCAATCAGCCTTCACATCCAACTGATGTGAAATTGGCATGATGACCTCATCATTTCCCACGAACCTCCAGTTGCAATGACTACCAGCTTTGCACCAGGAAACATTTATCAGTGATTTATCTCTTTGCTTGATTACATACTTCCTTTTCCAATGGTTGTTGGTTGTATATTATATTTAAATATTGCACATCACACAGGCTTGAAAAACACTCTAAAGTGCAGGTAAGTCAAATATGGTGATTTAAAAGTTCAGTATGGATGTTAAATCAAAGTCATGATATGTTTTATTCTCTCAGAGATACCATCACTCATCTTTGTGTAATTATCTTGATAAAATCAGACTTTAGGTTACATTTAAGTTAACTGCTCTAATTGTTTTTTGTAAGTTACACATGGTGTTTAACATAGAGATAGCATGTATGTGTGTAAATATATGTTAACACATGTATATTAAACAGTGTGGGGACAGTGAAATTAGGTTGTAAGTTTATAGTTAAGTTAAGTTAAGTTTAGTTAAGTGCTAAGTTATGGTTATGGATATGGATAGAGAAGTGGTATTTATTTAAGGGTTGGGTAAGTATGAAATGAATGGAGGTCTGTGTAAAGTCTCCACAATAAATAAAAAACAAACACGTGTCTGTATGGGGGGTGGTCTGTTTGCATAGCGCCAAACCTGCAGCAGTTGGCGTTCCCACACAGCAGGACCTCTCTGCCACCACAACAAATTGTGCAATACGACTGGTAGCCATCGTCATCATACATGTAGGAAATCTCGAGATAAATGTCCTGATACACACAGACATACAGTTAATAATGACTCACAATGAAACATGTATAGTATAAAACAACTTAAAGATGTCTAGTGATAGAATTTCACCAAAATACCTAAGAATCTAAGTCAATATTGTTTAACTTAATTTCCCATTTTTCTTTGGACAAATTACAAAATTATGTGTCGGGAATGTGTTCGGATATAGTTTTAAATGTACTGATATGAAGACATAGATTTTGTTGTTTAAAAATTTGTTTATTGATTCGTATCTGAAAGTCCTACAACATTAGTTTGTACTCTTCTCATTGGTATGCAGCAAATAATATCCAATTCATTCTCAATATTCTCAATGTATGCTATATTAACGATAGTGTAATAATAACAGTACTTATTTCTGTGCATTATTAACTTTGATGAATTTGAACAGTTTCAGTTTCGTTCTTGCTAAAACACATAAACAGACCAGTAAAAAGCCCCAGTCTGGTAGAACTTTTACCTTGCATGCTTGGCAAAGGCCTCCTTCAAACAGGGGGTGGAAGGTTGCTGCTCTCGTCTTTCCACAAGCGAGGCAGAACTCTAAGAGAAAAGACAAAAGAAATCAAATTCACATTTCGTTCTGTGGTTTTATCTTGTATAATACATCAAATACAATGTACAGTAGGATCAGCGTTCATACCTTCTATACTTCTGTTATTCTTCAAGACTTCATGAACCATTTGGTCTGGATTCATAAACCAACAACAAAGCAACACCAAATTAACAAAAAACAAAAAACAAATTAAAATATCAAGTGAATAAGGAGTTCTAAACATTGATTTGTTAAGTAGTAAAAATCTTAAAACGAGTAAAAAATACATAATAGTACAACATACATTTAAAAAAATATTTACATTAATGATCTTTAGGGAGGGCGGCACGGTGGTTTAGTGGTTAGCACATTCGCCTCTCAGCGCTAGGGATTCCCGGTTCGAATCCCCATCTGGGTGGAGTTTCCACGTACTCTCCGTGTCTGCGTGGGTTTCCTCCGGGTTCTCCGGTTTCCTCCCACAGTCCAAAAACATGGATCAAGTCAATTGAATTCTCCAAATTGCCCCATATAGAGTGTGTCTGTGTGAGTGAGTGTGTGCCCAGCGATGGATTGGCGCCCTGTCGTGGGTCTATCTGCCCAGCGCCCGAGAAGTTCTCCCCTGGATGGGCATGGGGAACCCCACCGCGACCCTAATAGAGGATAAGCGGGAGATAATGAATGAATGAATGAATCTTTAGGGAGCTGTCAGCCCTGCACTGTGCAGATTGATTTAGGGCGTGTACCAATTTTCTTGATTATTAATAGGCGTTTTTTGGGGCGTAAAGTTCAATGAACCAATCATCATGTCACGTGCTGTTCTCTTTGTCTGGCAAATTGCTATTTTAACTGTGCAGCTACCTAGACTTAATGCACTTGTCTGTGAATTATTTCAATGTAATTTAAAACAATATATGAATTCTTGAAACAGTGATATTTAATTGCATTTAATGACTATTCAGAATTCAGTGGTGTTAGACACATGCCTGTGTTGAGGATTTACTGTTGACTGGTGCAGAAATAAGTGTTGCAAAAGTCTTGCTAAACCTTTTTGCTTCTTTTTTTAACCCCAGCATTAAAAAAAACTCCAACCTCTGCTGTAGATGTCCTCACTGGCAGCTTTGGTCTTGCACATGAGCCGGGCTCTCTTGACAGATGGAGCGAGCTCGGGTGGATTGGACTCCAGCAGCTGAGCTTGTAGCGTTGTGCTTTCCTGAACTGCCGGGAACAAACAGCACTCATCTGTGAAAGCAGGACCCAAAGCTTTTTTACCCTACAGCCGTACATTTTTAGTATCCTGGTTACTTCTTCCAAGTCCTTCAACTGCCCAATCCAAACAAATCTGCGAACCACCTGTCAGGCAAAAAGCACCTAGAGTTTCTGTGTAAGCCATAAGATACACCTGGCGGTTTTACCTGATTTATAAAAGTCTCAGCAATGTTATTTGGTATAAAAAAATGTATGTATTATGAGTATCTGATTGTTTTGAAAGGTCAGATTATCTCACCAAAAAGTATTGAATCTGACAATTCCATGAATTATTAGGTTCTGATTGTGAAAGAGGGATTCAGCACGAGGAAACGTCTTACACCTGAATTGGCCACCCTGTTGTCATAACCTCATGACATTTTTTTGGGATGCGCTAAACAACAGTGGTTTGAGTTTTGCATCATTAACCCACTCTCTCAAACAACTAAACTTATAATATTAACTATATAGTCATATAGTGTATCTAAAATAGTATACCTTTTTTATGTACACAACTACATGAATTTGTCATTATGCCCTAAACACCTACGTTAGATCGGATAAAGAGCAGATATTTAACAATGACCTGAGAGCAATGCACTGCAGATCATCCTTTTCTTATCTGCTAATTACATAACACTGGGGCAACTAAAGTAAACAAAATGGAGAACAGACTGAAGGAGTACTTACCAAACCACAAAAAATTATGGATATTGCTGTGTAATGTGTAAAGAAAATTTAGACATGTGCAGAAATGTTAGGGCAAAATTCAAATAAAAAAACCTAGTTAATATATAGATTTATGTATAAGAGGTCATAACACAGCAATTGTTGTATGAGTTTAAAGTAAATCTAAATGAGATTAACCATGAAACAGATATTCATCAGTCATTGATTTTATGATCTCATACTTCAGTCATGAGTCATGTTGTGTAAAGAGAACTAAACAAGCACAAGACTTTACTTATATTTGTGCTTCCTTATTTACAGAAGTCATGATTTGCACAGCTGCTGCAAAACAGTAGCTCCCTGTGTATGTGTGTGCATGTGTGTGTCCGTGTGTGTGTGTCCGTGTGTGTGTGTGTGTGTGTGTGTGTGTGTGTGGTGTGCATGTGGCAGAAAACTCTCTAAAAGGTGAATTTGTTTCAGGTTTTTCGGTGTTATTACTTTCTAATAAACTTGAAAGGATTTGTGAAATTGTAAATGAGTAATTGAGGATTAGTCGCAGGTATTAGTGATCTGTATTAAGACTCATACTTACTGGAGTTCCCTTTAGGTTTAAGACCCTCTTTTCCCTTAGGCAGAAAACCACCGTGAGCCCAGTCCAGCATGGGCTTCACCTGGTCCTCCGGATTTACTGATTCACACAGCGGAAATGTCTTCTCAGCACGTAGACTGGCCATCTAAAAAACACCCAAAGATTTATATACAGTATATATATATATATATATATATATATATATATATATATATATATATATATATATATATATATATATATATACATACACATGTTTTCTATTCATATTTGGGCCAATTAATTTTTTTTGTTTGGTTTTGTCCTCAGGCAAAAAAATTCATTTCAGTGCATCACTAATGAGAATGTCTTCAGCTGGCTGTGTTGTATTTGTAAACAATTATTCTAATAAAAAATCCATCATGTTATTATTTAGCACACAACATCTAAGGGTTGTAATTCGCAAAATATGCATTTGACATATATCTGCATTTTTGCATATCTGCAAGTGTGTGTGTGTGTGAGGCGAAATTATGGAACCAGTGTTTTAACATCAGAATCTCTTTTACAACGGGCACTAAACAAACCGTGCTTCCAGTTTAGCATAGCATTTCAGAAAGTGACCCCCCCCTCTAGCAGATGCATCGGGGGCATGACAGACTGGCGGGGAAATGAAACGTGGCATCAGTGTGTTAACATCTAAATCTTTTTCACTGTGGACATTCCAAAAGAGAGTCTAGATTTACAGAATAAAGAGGTTGTAATATTCATACTGATATTCTTAGAATGATAAAATTCTAAGAATTGCTTTTTTTGGCAAAGAATAATCAATTTTATTTTATTGAAAGAGCAGTTTAGTGACAAAAATTGTTTTAAATAAAGACAAGTACCACAAAAATTACTAATGCCTGCTTTTGTTAACATTTTTTGGGGCGGAGGGCATAAACATTTTTCATCCTTCTAAGGGGCACATGACAGAAAAACCATGACAGAGAACCACTGACACATAAAATCATAGTTTGTCTGATAAATCTTGTGAAAATGACCACCATCATATCACAGTTTTTTTCAGTTTGTTAATTAATATTTTACCCTGAATCTTGCATTTTAATAATTATATTTACATATAGTGCCCAACGATGGATTGGCGCCCTGTCCTGGGTCTATCTGCCCAGCGCCCGAAACGTTCTCCCCTGGATGGGCATGGGGAACCCCACCGCGACCCTAATAGAGGATGAAGCGGGAGATAATGAATGAATGAATATTTACATATAAATCTATTTTTACAGACTCTCACAAAAGACTGCAGGAATTGGATTCTGCAACAGAGCCAAACCACTGTACCCTCGCTCAATAGCTCATTCAATTAAATAAAAGTAGTTGGATGACAAAAAAGGCAAAGTACAGAAATCATACCAGGAGGAACAAATGCGACCAGAAAGGGCAGGTTCTCAAACATGTCGGAACAACTTTTATGCTGATGCAGCACACGAAAGTTATTAAATGAACTGTTTGGGAATTCCCCAAAACATTTACACAAGTGTTTAACTACCGTGTTATCTTTCAGGATACTAAATGCACACAGGCCCATGCACACATTTAACTGGACAACAAAGAATTAACACACAGAATCTGGCATTTTATTGGCGACACCTCTCCATGCTGCTTTCGGTTTATATTTTGCACATTAGTTATCTTTTATACAATCTACTGTCTACAACAAAGCCATTCTTACCTCCAGGGCCTGGAAAATGGCTCTACGGTAAGAGGCCAACTTGGTGTAGGAGGTCTGATTAAAAAATTTAGAAAAGGCTGTGATGGAATCCAGTTTGTCAGCAGAAACCTGCCAAAAAATTACAGAATGATAATTAATTTTTTTTTTTTTTTTTTTTTTTTTTTGCAAGATTATCTTATAATAACCAGTCATGTTAACAGTGGACTTTTGATGCAGTGGACAGAAAGCTGTAAGATTTGTTGATCAGACTCACTTCTGAGAACTTGCCATCGCCAAACCACTGGAGCCAGCGCATGCCGTGGGATGCCTGTCTCTTTCCCCCCCCCCCCCCCCCCCCCCCCCCCCCCCCCCCCCCCCCCCCCCCCCCCCCCCCCCCCCCCCCCCCCCCCCCCCCCCCCCCCCCCCCCCCCCCCCCCCCCACCAGGAAAAACCCTTAATTTTACCCCACACCAGCTCTCCTATTCCAAAGCCCTTATTGTCCTAATAAAAGACATAAAGAAACAGGAACAGCAATAAAAATGTGTGAAGAAAAGCCACAGCATTTAGACTACATGGCTGAAAAATGTGGACACTATGACAAATTATTACACTAGACCACATTTCACTGAAAATTGGCTGCTTACACACATGACCCCTATAAACAGAAACATACATCAAGTGGCACGCTGCTATTACTACTGTGCAATTAGAATGGCATTGACCTTAGAGCATGCACCCCTTATAGATAATAAATGAAACAGCTGCATCGACCAAGCTGAGACAATTGGGGGGTGAGAGGTGGGATTGATATCACCTGTGGGGACTGTCGCTTCACTATTAGCTATGGGTAACAAGCAGTGTTTTGGCCGGTGTGTGTGTGTGTGTTGCTGCTTACAGCTTATGATGTTTGATTTTGCCTGGGCCATCCAGGATCGTGGAATGCTGCATGTTCCCCCAGTTCCCAGATGCATGATGGCCAGCACGGTTAAAAGAAAAAAAGAAAAAGACAAAAATATTGGGCGCACTGAGCGCTGACCCCTATTTGAACAGATAAACAGTGGTCAAGCCAAGTCGATAGCATGTGTGATAAAATATGTAGATCAGCACTCCCTAAACTGGCACAAAGTATGGTATCCAAGCATGGAACTAAAGCTCTGCAAGCTTATTTAATGGAACATAATTAGCTTCCGATGCACATAAGTGTATAGTGCATCACAGGTGCATCTTTGTCATTATTTATACCAGCACCACACACATCTCCGAATGCAAACTTCGAGGCTAGAGGTAAAAAAGCCTTTAGCCACATTAAACTGTCAGGCACTATGTGCAGTATGTGCAGAGATGTGCAGGTGCTCTGAGAATTTATATTGTTTTATTGTATTTATTTAATGAAATTATATTAACCTTCATATGTCTCCTGTACCTCTGTCTCACGAGGTTGGGACCAGCATGCTGTGCCTTGTAGCAATTTTATCCCATCGCTATTAAAGCAGCCTCAAGGTAAAGTGTATTGAGAATAAAGAGATGCTTTTCTGCTCAACACAATCGTACAAACTGAATATGTTCATTTCAAGGGTTGTGTATTTTTTATTATATGTGACACATTCTCTGAAAAAGAGCCTTAGTGCATTGTGTAGTGACATCTATGTTAGCATAACCCTGTGTGGCTTTAAAGTAATAAAGGAAGTAATGACAAAACAAGACACAAAAAAGCCCTAACTATTGATACTGGTGTGGAGAATATGGTCAGGTCAGTCTACAGTCTTCAACACGTGCCTTAGCAAGACATGCATGAACGGTTACTTAGTGTGACTGTGTGTGTGTGTGTACATAAATTTGTGGTCAATAAAGGCTAGTGAATCCTGTACCTAACAATGGCATCATTCAATAGCTAACTGTGTCTTTGTGCCAGTTGTCAATGCCTTCTACAAACACATACCTGATGGGCTTTGTAACATTTAACCCTGAAGCCAGAGTCTAGGACAAAGAGACATGTCTGGGCTATTTTGCTAGGGATCGACTTGTTTTTAGGGGGGAAGGTGGACAAACACGAGAAAGAAGAGACAAGACAAGGCAAGTGGGCAGTTAGATGGCTGCGGCGCGCTCATGCACATTGCAGCTATGTGCTTACATTGTATTCCAGCTGGATAGCCATGTCAGTAGTTGAGGTGGATGTAGCGCTGCTCTGAGCCGAGTCCTTAGAGTCCTGCTCTATCAGCTCCAGCCGAGGCCCTTCTGGAAAACTGCATACCTACACAATTAAAGAGTAAGTGAAGAAACATGTAAGTGTGTCATATAGAGAAACCTGTTACACAACCCTTCACTTTCAGCTTAAAGCATTGATTACTCTCATTATGCATAGGAGTCGATAAGAACAGAACCACTTTAACATTAAGAACCCCTGAGAACCTCCATGTGGGCAAACTGGCAGGTGAACTTTGATCTCGGAAAAAGGACACACCAAAAGTCTAAACATTGACAAGGGATTGTATAAAGATCAACAGGTGGGAACTTGGTGAGACAAATACAAAGCACTTTCCAGGGAACCGAATTCTTAGTTTAAGGGATTAAGTCAATCGGTTGACAAAATAAGAGGCACAGTATTACATTCAGTCATTTTGCAAGTCACAAGAGTTACAAGCATTCCAATTTGATGGGTAGGAGCAGTCATGAAACAGCCCCCCTGGAGCAATTAGGGTTAAGTGCATTGCTCGACAGCCTATTTTGGTTACAAAACTTGGATTTTAACCCCCAACCATCAGATTGACAGCTTAACAACCTAATCATGGATTTCCCACACCCAATGCTTGTATTCATAGGCATATTATCAGGGAATTGACATGTTCGCAGTTTAAATGCTGTGTTATTCAAAATGCAAGGAGGCAACATTACCAGGTAGGATTCTGAGTTAATTGTAGTGAAATCGTCAATAGTATGAATAATAGAATGTATTAGTAGCCACTGCATCAGATATGTATAACAGTCGTAAACTGTGGTATCAGTCTGTCTGACACAACAGGCCTCGTCTGATAAGTTAGTGGCCAGATATGGGCCACTGCAACAGCAATCTCTACAGATCGGGCAATAGGGGCTAGATGGAGAAACCATGCTGACAAAGGGAAACAAACTGAGAAAAAAGAAAGAGAAAACTAAGCCGTGACCACCCAGTAACAATTTCTACATTAATGTACACATATTTAAACATATTTTCATGTTTTTATATATTAAATGTATCACCTCATTTCCAAAGACAAAGTAAAACCTAGAATATGTGGATTTAAAACCTTTTCCTGATTTATCAACATACGTGGCTCATTATTACAAATAACTGGGTTCTCTGTTGCAGTACACCACCTCTCAATATGTCAATCAAGGGAGTTTCAAAAAAAAGAAAAAAAAACATTCCAGAACAGCTCTATTCATGAACATTTCAAGTAAAGTGAGAACACGACCTGAGATGTGAACATAAACATATCCATCAACAATGAATGTCTGTAAGTACACTTAATAAATGTCTAGGTTAGCATGCTCCTATATCCCCATGAACTTTACTGCTCATGCATTAGGCATATAGTTGTGTATTAATGTTATAAAGACACACATACACATACAGTATACTGTATCTATGTATAGTGTCAAGGCTGTTAAAATTTTAGAATCAGTCATCTATAGTGATGTGGAAGATATCTATTTCTTTGTGCTATGCTTGTGTGGTGTTTCAGAATCCTTAATACTATATTCCACCCCACAAGGCATTAGAAAGGGGCTTTGATGAAGACATTTATTAAGTTTTCTTTCACTACAACTTTGCTTTATTGAATGAGGTTTGTCAAAGTAGTGTTTCAGCGAGTGCTGGCTTGCCGTGCCATAATATTTACTTCAAAATTTCTATTGTTCCTTTGAAGTTCTAGTGGTTTGCAAACTCTATTCAGACATGACAAAACCATAGGTATTCACGTTTCCTCAGAGGTTTTACATTAAAAGACAAAGTAGCAGATGTTGAAGTGAAACAGACACAATTACACAGACTGTATCAGAGGTAGTCCAAGTGAAAGGCTGCATTAAATCTGACACTGTATAAGCGTAGACACTGACATTCTAGCTTTTGGAGATCCCTCACAGTGAATTTTGAGGGGTTTTGTGTTTAGTTTTCTTTGTATTGTGTGTGTGTGTGTGTGTGTGTGTGTGTGTGTGTGTCTTTTGTGCTCTAGTTACATCTCTTAAATTGTTAGACTCTTTTATAAGCAGCTTGAAACTGGGGATAAGTTTTAATGCTATGTTTATAGACATACACAAGTCAATGATTTTTACTAAACAGTAACATATTTAAAAGTGCTGTTAACATTTTCTGGATTAACGGCCTGGGCTTTTGATGACATTTCCTGCAAATGGTGTAAACGTCAATTCATGTGTAATTGGTCAATTCTTAGTGTGTTTGGACTTTTCTTATATTAAAAAACACAGAAAACTATACAGCTGTTCGTGTAATGGCATTGCTACTTATGTATTTAGTAATGCTTTATCTACACTGTACGTTTCATGTCTTATTTTTTCCATACATTCTCCATATATGTTAGAAGACCATATCTCACCGTCACTTTGAGAATACATTTTTTGCTAGCACCTTGCAAAACGGGATTACAGAAGCCAAAACAACTGGCATGCCATAACAAACTAAAGTGATGTTTGCTCAGACATGTTAATACATTATAGCTATTATCTCAGTTCCATGTTGTGTTGTAGACATGTTTTGATGAGTCAGCATGTACTAAAGATAATGACAGGTTTTTGTTTTTTAAAAAAGTATGCAATAAAAAGATGAAAGATAAGTGTGCACCTATTCTGCTCTTGAGATGGCACGTGTGTCAAAGTCAGATCTACTGAGCCTGCATATTAATATTAAGTTGAAGACTAAAAGCCTTCTTAGGTGTCATAGCAGCAAAACTAACTTTGTGATTCTAACCCACAGTTACGCAAAAGCTGATGCAATAAAGGCAGCAAGACGTAGCACAGAGATGAGGCTGATGCAGCCTCCTAAAATCAAAATAGACAAAAATACTGCTACTCCAGTAGTGTGGTCCTAACGCATGAGAGAGAGAGAGAGAGAGAGAGAGAGAGGGAGACCAAAATGAAAGTAGAATGCAAATAAAAAGAAAGAGCTAAAAAACTCAGCTCATAGTGTCCTTACACAGGCCTAAAAATAGAAAAGAAAGTTGTGTAACTGATAGAAGGTGAAGGTCGTGCAGGTATTAATACTCAGGAGAAGCAGAACATAAACTCAGAAAATCAGGTGGAGGTAAAGAGGGTGGAGCAGATGTGACAACTATTAAAAAAACATCTGTGTAGTTTTTTGTTGCTAATAATTTAATTAATGCTTTAAATAATGATGATGATGATGATGATGATGATGATGATGATGATTATTAAACTGTTTATTATTCCTTGGCTCCTTTTACTTAAAGTCATTGAGAATGACAAATTATTTTTCCACAACTGTAAAATTCATATTTGAAAATTTTTTCAAAACAATCAAAATGTTGTGAAGCAAAGGCTGGGTTATTATATATATATATATATATATTATATATATATACCATTACATTTAGCACACATACTCTTTACAATAACCAAGAAGCAGGCAGCTCTACATGGTTCGAACAGCAACACCAGTGATTGGTGGCCAAGAGTGGTGAGTGCTATTGTCTGCGGGGGAAAGTTATCTTTGGGTGATGTGTACAGTTTTTTGTTTTATTTATTTTACTTAGTCAAATAAAGTTTCTTTTTCAGAAAATAAACACCAAGAAGTGACCGATTACGTGTAAATTAACATTTAGAATGCTTGCAGGGCAGACAAAGTGCTGTGTTAAATAAATTAAATTAACGCTAGTTTTTGTATTTGGAATAGTATGTTGCAATAAAGGATTGAAATTCAATTAAGCCTAAATCCCCAAAGAACAAGCTGATGTGATAGTGAAATTTATTTTGTTTAACAAAAGAAAAACTCGTGAGGACTGAGGATCAGAGAGGGACACAACCTCTTTGAGTGGCTGAACAGCGTTAACTGTTTAAGAAAATATATATTTTAAAAAATTAACTGATTCAGTTCAGATATCGTTTTGTTGAAAATTCTGATTCTCTGTAAGAACAGAAGGTGGGTGTATCTGTTTGCCTTCAAGCAAATCCTGGGTGGGCTAATCGTGTGAGGTTTATACACTCTCCCCAGTTCTGTGTGGGATTCCAAACACAGCCCAAAAACTTCAAACGCGGGTGAGCTTACGCAACTTAATTGCCTTTAGATGTGATTGTGATTGTCTGTATGTCTGCCCTGTGGTGGACTGTCAATCTGTTCCTAGTTTCCCCACCTTTATAAATGAAATAAATGAAGGTATTAATGAATAATAACAATAATATTAATAACAATAATTAATAAGAATTATCTATCATTACTGTCTTGATCCTGCTCTGTCATCCAACCACCTACATGTTCTCCCTAACCACATCCATAAACCACCTCCTGACCTTCCTCTTCGCCTGTCTTCACCAACCTTCTGCCAATATTAACCGCATTCCTCTTCTACATGTCCAAAGCACCTTAATGTACTGTAGTCTCCCTAACTGTGTCTTTAAAGCAACCTGCAAGTACAGTCCTCCTTCAAACTCCTACATCACCTTGTTCCTAATAATAAAACTACTACTAACAATAAACAACTAAAATTGTAAACAAAGAAAGACTACAAACATTGTATTAATGACCTGTATTTGTAGTATAATCTATAGATAAAGAAAATGATTGGACCCCTTAGATTTTCACCTACTTTACATTTACATTTAGTCATTTAGCAGATGATTTTATGCAAAACAATTTACAATTGAGAACACAACAATTCAGTAGTTAAGGAACAACCCAGCTACACTGTAAAATTAAAAAAAAAAAATCTGTTTTTTAAAGATGCCAAGATCACGCCTTACGGACAGAGTTGAGAAGATCGTTCCACCATTTTGCAGTGAGAGTTATCACCTTGGTGATGTGGAATTACCAGGCGACAATCATCACTAGTGTGAAGTGAACGAGTAGCAGTGTATTTTGAAAATATAGAGTGAAGGTAAGAGGGGCCAAATCCAGAAATGGTCCTGTAGGTCAGAATCAGTGCCTTGCACTGAATGCGAGCAGCTCCGAGCCAATCGAGAAAAATGAGAAGTGGAGTGACATGAGTTCGCTTGGGCTGGTTGAACACAAGTCAGGCTGCAGAGTTTACTTTAAGTTTATAGTTGGAGCGTTTTTAGCTAAAAGAGATTTTAAGAAACCTGGCAACCCCTAAAATATATCTCATACCTCATATCTCATTAACAGCCAGGTTGAGTACTGACAGCTGCTGCCATGGAAGACAAGGTAAAAATAGCAAAGAACAGAATTCATGCTATTTATTCATTTGAATGTGTGATGTCCATCATAAAACAGACCATGTAAAGTTTGTAAAACAAAAAAGAACAGACTAAAGGGTAAATAAGGGGTGAAGAATGAATGTGTCAAGAAGAGAAACCTCTCTGATGACACATCAACGTCAGCATTTCAACTTATTAAAATAAAAGGCATGGTAAACAAAAATTGGGAAAAATGTAAGACATTTGTTTTAATTGTGGGATTACTGTGCAGGATCTGGGAAATTTGCAAACCTAAAAAATTTAAATAGATGGCAAAAAAATATTACTAACTTTGCAGAAATGCAGAAAGAAAATGACAGAGACTAATTAATTATAACTTTTTAACAGATAATTGTGATCAGGGCGGCACGGTGGCTTAGTGGTTAGCACATTCGCCTCTCAGCGCTAGGGATTCCCGGTTCGAATCCCCATCTGGGTGGAGTTTCCATGTTCTCCCGTGTCTGCGTGGGTTTCCTCCGGGTTCTCCGGTTTCCTCCCACAGTCCAAAAACATGGATCAAGTTAATTGAATTCTCAAAATTGCCCAATTTAGAGTGTGTATGTGTGAGTGAGTGTGTGCCCAGCGATGGATTGGCGCCCTGTCCTGGGTCTATCTGCCCAGCGCCCGAGACATTCTCCCCTGGATGGGCATGGGGAACCCCACCGCGACCCTAATAGAGGATAAGCGGAAGAT
>JAFMOD010001480.1:308214-319702 GCA_019802435.1 Corydoras maculifer
GTTTCCTCCCACAGTCCAAAAACATGGATCAAGTTAATTGAATTCTCAAAATTGCCCAATTTAGAGTGTGTATGTGTGAGTGAGTGTGTGCCCAGCGATGGATTGGCGCCCTGTCCTGGGTCTATCTGCCCAGCGCCCGAGACATTCTCCCCTGGATGGGCATGGGGAACCCCACCGCGACCCTAATAGAGGATAAGCGGAAGATAATGAATGAATGAATTGTGATCAGACCTCAAAAAAAGCATGAACATATTGCCAGAGTCTTAACAAACTAAATAAATGTTGTCAATCACCTGTTATATAATGTTGTGTGTCTCACAATTATTAATATTCAATATTCATATGGTAAAAGCATACATTGGGGATAGAAATCTTTTTATGTTGTATTACCAGAATGCTGGATTCCTGTTTGTTGCGGCTTGTGTCTCTGTTGCGTGGTTTTGACTGAGCTGTCAGACCGGCCTGAAAGATAGTCCTGGGACGAGGCCTCTGTCTAAGCCCAGATTCACAGCCTGAACCCAGATCAGACTTTTCCTGCAAAGACAGCATAACTTACCGCTACTGTACCTGTTATTAAAACACAAACACCTGCACATACATGTAATACATTTTTGGTCTGGCTTATCTGATCAACTGACTTTTTTTTACAGGGATGATTTTCTACCCATGACCATGAAACAGTGGGAACCTGTTCCACCTGTCTGGTTTACTTATCCTACTCCATGACAATCACGCCAATGCGAGATTTTAAGGAACAGACAGTACTATTTGCTGCTCCTTAAAGGCTGATGTGTTTTCCTGATAACACAACTAAGAATGTACCAAAAGGGAAAAGTTGTTATTAGAACATGAATCACAGCTATGATGTATTTTAGGACATCCCATCATATGCAAATATATGTATGCTAAAAATTCACAGCATAAAACACAACTGTGTTGTTTTTCAGTTGGCATTAACAGTCTACCATTAGATTTTCCTGAAGAGAGCTTCCTCAGTTATTATACCTTCCCACACCATTTTTATAACAGGTCACGGTTACCGTTTTTTTTTTTTTTTGGGGCACCCTATTTTTCCTGACCGTCCCGGGAATGTGGCAGTTTAAGAAGCGAACATGACGTCGCCAAGCTACTAACTGCTGGCAGCAAGTCTAACAGCTTTGTTTTTAGACCTGGATTTCCTTTTTTCAAAACCCTACCCATCAAGCATCTCTCTTCTACACAAAAGCGACTAAATAAAGCTGGCAAAAGCTATGCATTACTTCCTATGAGTCACACAATGCCAACCTCAACATATTTTACAAGCTCATGTAAAGTTGTGGGATGGTGATACACAGAAGAAAGTGTTTCCATCCACTTCTGTATACATGAGCTAACATGTGAATATGATTGGCTCTCACCAAATTTGCACTTCTAGGACTTCTGCAGCGGAAATTAAAGCAGCAACCAAATAGACCCTCAGCACAATTAAAATTCCGGAAACATCTTAAGTTATATTGTTTTGAGCGCTTACCTCACTGCACGAGTCCCAGGCAGTGTCGTACTCTGAATCAGATCTCAGATGATTTCGAGATCTCTTTCTCCTTGAGCCGTCAACACTCGCATCTAAAACAAAGCAAACAAATATATAACTAATTTGTGAAAAGAGAAATGTGTCCAAACTATTGACTGGTAATGTATATGTACAGGAAAATAATTTATCACATAACAATCAGTGGGTAGAACATCGGTTTAGGTGTCATGTTCATGTCACATCATATGTGCATGTATTATATGCTTATTCTGATGCAAAAAGAAATCAATGCATGCTTACCTGCAGGTGATGCTGCGCCACCATTCTGTTTAGGGCTGAAAGGTGAGGGGGGTTCTGCCCCGGTAAGAGGGCTGTTCTCATTAGTCATCTCCAAGCCACTGTCATTCTCAGACAAACCCTCAACTGTGGAAATATCCCCATTCACAGCAGCCTGAATAAGACAAAAAGCAAATCTATCAGCCAAATTAACAGATTTAATACGAGGGTGGGGGTGGAACGACATTTTGCTTATGCAGTAGTAATAGTAGCGTCATCGTTTGTACATATGTAACGTACATGTTGTATACACGTTTCCTGAGATAATATTGTGGTATTGTGTTTCTGTCACATGTGGTTGGGTCTGACATGCCTACATTTTTACCAGCATGCCATTTCCCATTTCCATGTTCTCCCCATGTCTGCAGGGGTTTTCTTCTGGGTTCTCCGGTTTCCTCCCACAGTCCAAAAACATGGATCAATGAATTCTCCAAATTGCTCCGTATAGTGTGTTTGTGTGTGCCCAGCGATATATTGGCGTCCTGTCCTGAGTGTATCTGCCCTGTGCCCGAAACCTTCTCCCCTGGATGGGCATGGGGACCCCCCCTGCGACCCTAATCGAGGATAAAGCGGAAGATAATGGATGAATGGATGGATAGTAATACTATTTTTGCCTGGCCCTTTCATGTTCCTGCTCACCGCATTTATGCTGGTACTTAGTTTTGCTGTGTACATTGTTTTTGGTTTTCTGTTTTGAGTTATTATTAAAATAAGAGGAGTTTTCTTTTAATCAGAATTCGTCTTGTTTGGATCACACACTTGCATGCCCCTGATGTGACAGTAATGGACCTCCGACTTGTGACTGAGGAATTGGCTTTGGCTGTTTATACAGTTCCTGCATTAGAACCTTTTTTGGGAGGTTTTGTACCTCTATATTATCTGATTTGCTTGGATCTGCTTGCAAATGTGCTGCTGTACCAACATGAGGCCAAAAACCAAAAACGCAAAGACGTTTGTGAAAATGTGACGAATTCAAATAACATCACCCCAACTGAGAAGCATCAGAGCATCAGTATGATTTGGAAAACCTGAAGCAACATAAAACATAAAAGAGGTAATGATTCATTTAAAAGCAGTCAGCCTAGGTGTATATAAATGTTTGGCCTTTTATCTGTACATGAAGACCAATAAAGCTTAGTAAAGAACTGATCTGTCTTTAGTTCCTCTTTCCACAGTCCCAAGGAATGTGTAAAATCAGGCATGAAGTGCATTTTGTAACACAATAAAGCAACCTTATCAGGTACTCACATTGTGCCACTGTTATTGTTAATGAAACAGGGAGATAGAGCTGTATTTTACATACACTCACTGCTAGCTTTATACAGACATCCTGTACAGCTGCTTAGTCATGCAGTTTCCCAATCGACCAACCATGCATACAGTAAATTCACTCAGGTCAAGGGTTTACCTCCATGGTGCATATCAAATTACTAAAGGGGTAAAACTGTGCCTTTACTGGCTGTGGCATAAATGATCTGACGTGTTTTACAAGTGTTACAACTACAGAACACCTTTTTTTTTATAAAAGTTCATGATATATGTAACAGCTTTTACAATGTGTACAGAAAAATAATTATTAAAACAAAAACAGCTTGTGGGCGGCAAGGTGGCTTAGTGGTTAGCACGTTTGCCTGTAAGCTCTCGGGAGCCAGGTTCGAATCCCAATCTGGGTGGAGTTTCAATGTTCTCCCTATATTTGTGGGGTTTGCTCCGGGTTCTCCAGCTTCCTCTCACAGTCCAAAAGCATGGATTCAAGGGAACGTAAATGTTCTAAATTGCCCAAAATAGTTTGTGTGTGTCTGTGTGAGTGAGTGTGCCTTGTAACATGAAGGTAAAACAAGTATAAACACCTTAAAACACTGATGATCAGTAAAAACCTCCAAAAAAGGAGAAATGGTAGAGAATGAAGTGTCTGTACACAGCTGAACGCAAGTGGCGTCGTGATGCTCATTGCTATCTTACACCGTACATCTTAATTCACAGTAAAGCGGAAAACCTCATGGAGCGCACTGAGTCCAGGTCGCTGCGCCGTTAAAAAAGCATTCTGCCAAAGTCAGACCGGACCTGGTTCTTTAAGGGAACGGCAAGTGACGCGCTGATTGGTTTTACATGTTACACCCAAAACACACCGGTGAATAATTAAGAGAAATAGTACATGCCTTTTGCAAGTTTTGAGCCGCACAAGACATACTTTTTCGTGTAGTTACAATAACAAAGACTAGTTTGATTTTTTTTCATTTTTATGAGGCAAGTCATTTACATTTACATATTTATGTATGTCAACTTCCCAAATCATTTGCATCTAGTGTGTTATCAACTTCTGAAAGCACAAGAGCTTGTATGCATTGTTTCAAAACAATGCATTTTTTTACAGGTGAATATTTTCAAAAAAATTAAGTTTTAATAACTTTAATAATAACACTGTCAAGCGTGTGTGTGGTAAACATTCAAAACAGTTTCTAACATCTAAAACACCAGATTTCAACACTAGAATATTAAAATTACCGAGAAAAATGTAGTCAAATGATCAGTTAAAAAATATAATACATATAGACAAATATTATAAATGGTATTACTGGTGTTTTTACATGTAAACTCTTATGTAATGTACATATTGATCTCTACACAATTCATTGAAGTTGTGGTTTTGTCTTATGCAGTTACATAATCACCTCAAGCTACTATTACTCAGTTTCACTTTACAGTGAGCCAGAAGCATCGAAACCAACCAATCCTGCTTCGCAGCAGCATTACTGGGCTTGAGAAATTAAATTTAGGTCAGAAAGGCACGAACTCCAGAAATTACAGCTGGCTGCTTAAGGAGCATACGTCTATGAATCTGGGTCTTGGTCCTTCCAAAGTTTCTTTTCCAACAGCACAAGGGTGGTTTTTCCTTTCTATTACTTTAGCTTGTGCTTTGAGCGTTCAGACTTAGAACACTGTAAAGCTTTGTGACTATTAACTCAAAGGCACAACTTGTCATATTTCTTCCTATTGTATTTTGTGTTTTTAACTCATTTTAATGTTTATTTTATTTTTGTTGCTGATCTCACTGACAGCTTACAAGCAAATCTGTTTATTAACCACAGTGAAAATAAAGCTCAATCTGAAGTCTCAATCTTATGTGTGAAAAGGACAAAATGTGATAAATGATTGTAAAAATAATGAAAGCAAAAATTTATAAAAAATAAAATGTTTGGAAAAGTGTAATTGGGAGTTTTAGTTGAGGTCCAACAACTCAAAGGCTTTAATACATCTGTTGCAGTGAGCACAGCTCCAGATGTGATTTGCAAGTTTTTTTTGACCTATTAATATTTTAAAATATATATTTTTAATGGAAATACATTCAACACTATGAATACATGAATACTTAGTGGTAA
Source organism: Corydoras maculifer (assembly GCA_019802435.1). Classification (NCBI taxonomy): domain Eukaryota; kingdom Metazoa; phylum Chordata; class Actinopteri; order Siluriformes; family Callichthyidae; genus Corydoras; species Corydoras maculifer. The sequence continues at coordinate 313,441 of JAFMOD010001480.1, forward strand.
GCACGTTCACCACTCACTGCTGGGGATCCGGGTTCAAATACCAAACTGGGTTGAATTTTTATGTTCCCCCATGTCTGCATGGCTTTCCTCTGGGTTCTCGGTTTTATTCCACAGTCCAAAAACAAAGATTTGAAGTAAATTGACTGCTTTAATGTTCCCTCATGTGTGAGTGGGTGTGTGCCCAGTAGTAGATTGGAGCCCTGTCCTGTGTGTATCTGATATAATAATGATAGCACTTTTAGATCTTGCGTTGATCATGAACATAAAAAAAAATGTTGTATTAAAAATGCAAATAAAAGCAGGATGCTAGAAGATTTTCCACACATTTCATCAATTCTTGGTTAATAGATGAAGCTACAGCTGCCAAGACAATAAGATTAAAGTGGTTGCCAACACTAATTACCTTGTGACTTGAGAACATGGTATTAAGAACTTAAATACATGTTTAACAAAAGACTCCACACAACTGGTACTGCTTGAAGGCATTAAAAACCTGAATATGATTATCATGTGCTATTGAAATGGGTTAGTTAATGTTAGTGTTGTTAGTTAATAGACTGCTGCTGTCAGTCCAAACAAAAATCATTTACACAGAGCTGGTGGAGAATATCAATTCCATGCCTTATTTATTCAATTATGATAATAATCTACAATTATTGAACCACACCACACAAGACAGAAACCACAAGAAACACGTGCACATCAAATATCTCAAAAAGCGTTAAATGATACCAGACCCGGATTCACATATCCATCCCAACACAAACCATATTACCCAAACCATCATCAGGTAAAATTTTTCTCTTACTGCTGCGCATGCGCAAAGACGTTTAACTCAGACACCAAATGATTAAAAGAAACAAAATGGAAATAAATTGCAAGTATCCGGTCCAGCGGCAGGGCTTAGTGGTTAGCACGTTCGCCTCTCAGCGCTAGGGATTCCCGGTTCGAATCCCCATCTGGGTGGAGTTTCCATGTTCTCCCCGTGTCTGCGTGGGTTTCCTCCGGGTTCTCCGGTTTCCTCCCACAGTCCAAAAACATGGATCAAGGTCAATTGAATTCTCAAAATTGCCCCATATAGAGTGTGTCTGTGTGAGTGAGTGTGTGCCCAGCGATGGATTGGCACCCTGTCCTGGGTCTATCTGCCCAGCGCCCGAGACGTTCTCCCCTGGATGGGCATGGGGAACCCCACCGCGACCCTAATAGAGGATAAGCGGGAGATAATGAATGAATAAAAGTATCCAGTCCTGATACGACTGCACCCTCCTCCCCGAGTTCTTAAAAAGTATAGTGGATAGTGGCTTACAGTTAACCACTTACAATAGTGGATTAGTGGCTTACAGTTAACTACTTGCACTTTTCATTTCCTTTGGTTTGGTGAGACTTACTGCGCTCTGCTGCTGACGGATAGTTGCAGTACCACATGCGCTACTCTGCCTCCTGCCCATATCTGGCTGGAGGGAACAGTTTACAAAAAAAGGGCACCCAAAATATACAGCCAGCACAGGACATGACAACGACAGCCATGTGTTGAATTAAATGAAAAATCTGTGCAAATTTATTCTGTTATTACCCAGCGCTGTGTTCACTCAGTGCTAGAACCAATAATAGGTTTCAGATAAATTCATGGTGAAGCGAATCGTTGTCAGGGCGGGTGTCCACAGAGGCAAAAAAGCAAGCGCCGAAGCGCAGAGAGGATCCAGGAGGTGCAGGTAAGGGAGATGGTATTTATTGACTCGCTGAATCGATACGAAGGAACAAAGGACTCGGACACCGCGTGACACGAAATAATGCCGGTCTGCTGACGAAACGGAAAGCATATAAACACAAACCAGACCATGTAAGAAACGAAAGCAACGATTGAAAATAACAAATAAATTAAGTAAATGCAGAACACTTAACGAAAGTAACTAAATGAAAATGAAAACAGGTGAGGAGTGCCTAGCACTCCTTACAATCGTGGTGCATCTGAACTCAATCACCTAAGCAAAGTTGAGCGCTACTCTGCCACAGTGTACATGGATAAAACCACACACCCTCCAGCCAATAATGATACTTTAGAGTTCTCAGTACAAACACAATACAATACACAAATCAAATGCTTTTTATTGTAAGTCAGTGGGTTTTTTCTTAAATCCAATTATAAATGTTATGATAATGTATCCTATGGTTTCTGATAAATGATAAATTTTGTGCTGGATAGGGTCACATGAGAAGCGCAATTTTTGCTAATTCAGTATAGCTCTTAGGGTTGTAAAGCATATGTGAATTTGTGGGAACAATTCCGGCTGCTGTCATCTTTCCATCCTGTTGGACCGACAGCCATCTTTTGCACCACAGCTGTGCTGCAGAGGACCATGAATCCTGCCAGCTAGCTTACACATGCACGCATGCCAGTACGCTTGTGCACACATCTGTGTGAGACTGTCAGACTTCATTCAGTCACTTCATCAGCAAAAACGTTCAGAGGCGAAACTCACATGCAAACCATATACAGTATATCTATCATATTTATCACAGTAAGAAGTTTGGCCACAAGATCAAAAGCTAGACTTTCTTTGACTTTCAAGGCAGAAAAATGTGCAATGCCATTCAGTTGAATGTTACTATTCCAGCATATATAGATTAAACATGTCTACATTACTGTTAAAACGTTTGCTCTTCCATTATGGGATGTTATTACACTGGTAGCCTGTAATCAGCATGGTTATCCCTGTAGTGTTTGGAGATTTTTGTAAGTCCCTGCATGCAGATAAAGTATTTACTCATTACTCATTCATTCATTCATTCATTTATTCATTATCTCCCGCTTTATCCTCTATTGGGGTCGTGGTGGGGTTCCCCATGCCCATCCAGGGGAGAACGTCTCGGGCGCTGGGCAGATAGACCCAGGACAGGGTGCCAATCCATCGCTGGGCACAAACTCACTCACACAGACACACTCTATATGGGGCAATTTTGAGAATTCAATTGACTTGATCCTTGTTTTTGGACTATGGGAGGAAACCGGAGGAAACCCATGCGGACACGGGGAGAACATGGAAACTCCATCCAGATTGGGATTCGAACCGGGAATCCCTAGCGCTGAGAGGCGAACAGACTAATCACTAGGCCACCGTGCCGCCTACTCACTACTCATTCTATTACAAATATTTTAAATGGCTACTGTGGCTGTGAAAGTCTGGCATTCAACTCAGCTTCCGTAAAAAACCATTCAAGATGAAGAAAATCCCTTCTGATCATGGGTGGAGATTTGGATCTTTGGCTTCACTGTGGTGATGTTCTGACAAAACCCAAAAAGTAACGTAGTTGTTCAAACTGAGTACAGATTAAACAGAGACACCAGACCATAATGGCCTGACTATAATACAAACACACCAGATGGAGAGGGCAACAGGGAGAAAGCAACAGATGGAAGAAAAAGATAGAAGAGAAGCTACAGTCTGATATTTTCCATTAGAGCAATTAATAGAAAAAAAAGGGAAAAAAAGCCTTTTTTCTTTTCCCGCCACTCTACTTTACTGCTGTGTGGGTACTCGCCCCCTCCTCATCCCCAGAATGCACCCGTTAACCCTGTAACCACACACTTCAACACACACACACAGAAAGTCCTGTCCTGGCTTCTTTTCTGTGTAAGACTGATTCTGTTAAACAGGCCTAGAGCTCAGTGACAGCAGGCTCACACGGCATGTCTTTTTACACCATCTTACAATGAAGCCCTTTTTTCTAGAAGTCATTCCCATCAGTTTAAAAGATTCATGTTTGCATTTCAGGTTCACATGCTGAAAATTAATCTGGTGTCTCCGAATAAAACCAACTTGAGGAAACTGAAAATGAAAGTGTATTAAAAACTCTTCTTAATATTAAAGTATATATACAGTATGTAAACATGGCGGCACGGTGGCTTAGTGGTTAGCACGATCGCCTCTCAGCGCTAGGGATTCCCGGTTCGAATCCCCATCTGGGTGGAGTTTCCATGTTCTCCCCGTGTCTGCGTGGGTTTCCTCCAGGTTCTCCGGTTTCCTCCCACAGTCCAAAAACATGGATCAAGTTAATTGAATTCTCAAAAAATTGCCCCCTATAGAGTGTGTCTGTGTGAGTGAGTGTGTGCCCAGCGATGAATTGGCGCCCTGTCCTGGGTGTATCTGCCCAGCGCCCGAGACATTCTCCCCTGGATGGGCATGGGGAACCCCACCGCGACCCTAATAGAGGATAAGCGGGAGATAATGAATGAATGAATATATGTAAACATGTTTAAATGGGGGCGGCACGGTGGCTTAGTGGTTAGCACGTTGGCCTCTCAGCGCTAGGGATTTCCGGTTCGAATCCTCATCTGGGTGGAGTTTCTATGTTCTCCCCGTGTCTGCGTGGGTTTACTCCGGGTTCTCCGGTTTCTTCCCACAGTCCAAAAACATGGATCAAGTCAATTGAATTTTAAAAATTGCCCCATATAGAGTGTGTGTGTGTGAGTGAGTGTGTGCCCAGCGATGGATTGGCACCCTGTCCTGGGACTATCTGCCCAGCACCCGAGACGTTCTCCCCTGGATGGGCATGGGGAACCCCACCGCGACCCTACTAGAGGATAAAGTGGGAGATAATGAATGAATGAATGAATGAATATTTAAATGGGCAGCACGGTGGCTTAGTGGTTAGCACGTTCGCCTCTCAGCACTAGGGGTTCCCGGTTCGAATCCCCATCTGGGTGGAGTTTCCATTTTCTCCCCGTGTCTGCGTGGGTTTCCTCCGGATTCTCCGGTTTCCTCCCACAGTCCAAAAACATGGATCAAGTCAATTAAGTTCTCCAAATTGCCCCATATAGAGTGTGTTTATGTGCGTGTCTGTGTGTGTGAGTGTGTGCCCAGCGATAGATTGGCGCCCTGTCCTGTGTGTATCTGCCCAGCGGCCAAAACTTTCTTCCCTGGATGGGCATGGGGAACCCCCCGCGACCCTAATATAGGATAAAGCGAAAGATAATGAATGAATGAATGAATGTTTAAATGGGTTAAACCTTCATAATAATACATCAGAAGTTTTATTTGCACATAAATGTAACGTAAATGTTTATTTATTCATCTCATTATTTTTTGCTTAATCCTATACTAGGGACTAGGATCATAGGGTGTGGGTGGCTTAGTGTCTTACAGCTCGCCACTTGCATTTCTTTTCAGTGGTACCACCGATATTGACAGTGGGGTGGTGGTTTCTGGTGCGCTGCTCCAGGTACCACCTAAAGGGAACAGCAAGCGACACGTTGGTTGGTTTATTTGAATGTTCTAAAATAATTTAGAGGATTAGTACATGCCTTTCGTGCTTTTTGCACTGTGCAAAGTGTACTTTTTCCATTCGCTATGATTGGAAAGATACACTTTTAAAGGACATGCTCTTAATCAAGCTGATCAGTGCGTCGGTGATGGCTCACTAAAGCACACTATAATAGTGTCCTTGGTTCGTGTCATGCATTTTTAATGTTTACGCTTCCAAAACTTGTGTAAAAGCATTTGCAGTGAAGATAACAGAGTGAGGCTTTATTCACTTGCTTTTTCTTTTTAAAACAAAAAAACTGAAAGAACCTTTTGAAAAAAATGAATAAGAGAGAGAAAAAAAGCAGAGAGCTGCAAGGCACCAACTGGAAACCCAACAGCATTGCATTAGAACTCCCAGCATTCCCTGAATGTCTTGTTTGGCTTTCTCTTAAAACTTCAAGACCCCCATCACAACAAACCGGTACATACACAAACGCAGAGCCGAGAGCACTCTGCGGCTCCGCATTAAACAGAGGTCATTAGTGTAGGATGGGTGAGAAACAAGAAGAAACATGAACAAGAATACAGACACATGTCTAAACTGCATTACAACTGACATCAATATGACCACATTTTTTCAGAGATATGTTTATGATGTCTGCTTCAACACATCAAGTAAAGAACAAATATATTCATTTTATGGTTCAGGATGTTATTATTAAACTTTAAAAGAAAACACAGGTACAGACCTTTATAATATAAAATGTGGCTTTAAAAATGTGAGGCGAAATTAATCACATGAAAAAATGATCACGAATAACACTGCAGCTCAGCTGTTTTTTCTAATCTTACGGACTTCAATTGTACTCCCAATTGTAAGTCGCTTTAGATAAAAGTGTGTTCTGAAAGACGAAATGTAACGTAAAAGACCTCAAAAATAATATAGTAACCAATGACCTATAAAATCGAATACTAATAGGTATGCAAAAAAAAAAATAAAAAAAAAAATAAAAAAAAAA
>JAFMOD010001480.1:325375-356807 GCA_019802435.1 Corydoras maculifer
GGTGGCTTAGTGGTTAGCACGTTCGCCTCTCAGCGCTAGGGATTCCCGGTTCGAATCCCCATCTGGGTGGAGTTTCCATGTTCTCCCCGTGTCTGCGTGGGTTTCCTCCGGGTTCTCCGGTTTCCTCCCACAGTCCAAAAACATGGAACAAGTAAATTGAATTCTCAAAATTGCCCCCTATAGAGTGTGTCTGTGTGAGTGAGTGTGTGCCCAGCGATGGGTCTGTCTGCCCAGCGCCCGAGACGTTCTCCCCTGGATGGGCATGGGGAACCCCACCGCGACCCTAATAGAGGATAAGCGGAAGATAATGAATGAATGAATGAATATATATATATATATATATATATATATATATATATATATGTTTATATATGTTTACCTCCAGTAGTTACAACATATGTATATGTACTATATATTACTATTTAAATTTAATATTTAAATATTTAATGTTAATATTACCACTAACATGTTTTTCACTTTTAATCAATCAGTTGGTAGATTTTTATTTTATGCAAGACTTTGGCAGGTTTGGCAGGACTTGATGGTTATGGCGGGTTTTCATATTGCATTTTCAGCTAAGCAAAAAGGTTCAGTTAATTTTCACCACTAATTTAATACTAATTAATACATTTATTACATTTTAATATGCATGCCTTTATAATGCATCACAAGGCCTTATGGTAAAAGAAACAAAAAGTGCCCCTGGTGACCTATCCTTTCCATACAAAGGAACTTCATTAGATAAAAAAACAAAGTATCCATACTCCTCTACCCTTTACATAATCATTTAGACTGCCTTTCCTTTCAAGAGGAGCCGAGCTATACACAGCCGGAACTCTCAACACAAGGCAACCAGGTGCATGCTGCAAATAAGGGCAGTGTATATTGACTCGCACCAGTCATTTGTGCTCACATGAACGCACATGACTTCAGCAAATGGATCTCATTAAATCCCCTGTATCGTGAGTTATGATGTTCTAGACTTCTTTATGTGCGCCCATAAACACACTCATGCTACAGGGCACATGCACACCCACACACACTACAGAGACCACAACGAGGGAGTGTCCACGATGGTGAATGAATGAATGGGATAGAATGTGAAAATACAAAGAGGTGCAACATCAAAGGTGGCAGCCTGAGTAATAGAGATTAGGGACTAAACCTGAAGGGAGGGGGTTTCACTGAATGCTTTGTGAGTTTTACATGTAGGCTTTAAAGAAACTAATAAGTAAGGATAAAGAAAAAGGTAATGTCCTATTGTTTCAGCCTTGTTATTTATACTTATTTACACTTATTAAACTAGTATTTAAAATAATTTTTAAAAAATTATGTTTTTATCTTAAATCCCTAAATTAGCCCCCCAGACAATAGTGAGGGAAAATCTCAATTATACAAAACAGATAATGCTTTGAACTTTGGATTTGATATGCTGTGCATGTAAAGCTTTTTTCTTGTACAATGATGTTTTATAACGTATGGCTTTTATTTTCAAAAGCAAGTAACATGTAGAAGGAATAAATCCAGAAGGAAAAATATAAGTGTTAGGTGTGTAAGCTTTGGTCAACAGGTGCGTAATAATTCTATTAACATAAATTCTGAACTTTTAGGTCTCTTCAATTATAATATAATCTGTAAAATGCAAATAACTCAGGACTAGATCAGGACTTCCTATAAGATTGAACTGTATTTTACCAACAACCACGTTTACATTAAGGGAATATGTGTAAATATGGTTTCATTGTTTACATAATGGGTTTTTTCTGTGATTTCAGAGTTATCCATCCATCCATCCATCCATCCATCATCTTCCGCTTTATCCTCTACTAGGGTCGCGTGGGGGTTCCCCATGTCCATCCAGGGGAGAATGTTTCGGGCGCTGGGCAGATACACCCAGGACAGGGCGCCTATCCATCGCTGGGCACACACTCACTCACACACACAAACATACTCTCTATGGGGCAATTTGGAAAATTCAGTTGACCTTGATCCATGTTTTTGGAGTGTGGGAGGAAACCAGAGAACCCGGAGGAAACCCACGCAGTCACTGGCAGAACATGGAAACTCCACCCAGATTGGGATTCGAACAGAGAATCCCTAGCGTTGAGAGGCGAACGTGCTAACCACTAAGCCACCAAGCGGGGGAGGAAAGGAGGAAAGCACAAATCCAGATCTGGGTCCCCTTCTCCCCGTGTCTGCGTGGGTTTCCTCCGGGTTCTCCGGTTTCCTCCCACAGTCCAAAAACATGGATCAAGATCAACTGAATTTTCCAAATTGCCCCTAATAGAGTATGTTTGTGTGTGTGAGTGAGTGTGTGCCCAGCGATGGATTGGCGCCCTGTCCTGGGTGTATCTGCCCAGCGCCCAAGACGTTCTCCCCATGATGGGCATGGGGAACCCCCCAGCGACCCTAGTAGAGGATAAAGCGGAAGATAATGGATGGATGAAAGTAGTTTAGGGTTTTATGTTAGGTGGGCAATGTACTGTGAGGTCAAATGACTGCTTCTGATTTACAAAAAAAAACAATAATTAAATTGCAAGTTATTTCCTGGTAAGGTGAAAGCGACACGAGTGTGTATATAAAAGTAAGTTTGTTCGGATCCCGGGGCTGAGGCGTTTTGATGGTGGAACTAACTCCCGGTCTATGAGAACCACATTCCAGCGCGAGGCCCCACGGGCAATGCACACGCGCGCACCCGCGCTGCCTGTTACCTCAGGTCACTACAGTCCACACGCAGCGCTGCGTTCACTGCACCCCGAGCTTCAGGCTCCGCGTTTACGATTCAATCCCGACAGGTGCTGCGCGAACCCACGCGTCTCCTGCTTTACCTCAATCTGAACTCCCTGTCATCCCACAACCCATAAACCGTGGATCGCACACCGCTAGCGCCAGGTTATGACGCGCACCTCCCTCCTCCCAGGTGTTTAAACACATAATGTCGTTTTCTTTCTATTATATTACCGTGTGCATGCAGAATCAAGGGACAATTTACAATCAGTGCGACGCTAAAACACGGTAGATCCAAACGCATGCTCACCTGGAATCAACTTTAAAAGCTCTAGAGAGCCATTCCCGTGAGGTTTTAATAAACTTTTCCAGCGAGAAGGCGAAAAGAGCCCCGATCGTACAAATCTCAGGCCAGTAACTCAACAAGACGAGTTATGATAATAATAATAGTAATAATAATTGCCTCCTAATAGTCACGCAGTGCGGGGATGTTGCAAAAACTTACTTTAAAAAGTTTTCCTGGCTTCTTAAGCCTTTGATGAAGTAATAAGGGGTGAGGTGTAGCCCGGGACGCGTGCCGGTCAGGTCGTGGCTGGTCTGGGGAGAGAGCACGGTGCGTGCAGAACAGAGGAATGAAACTTACCTGCTGTTTTAATGCTGAGACTTTAATGCTGAGCTGGGACGCTGCTGAATCCGAGCCTGATATTCCTGAGATTAGTAGACGTGTCGTGGCGATCCAACAGTTCACCTCACTCTCACCCAGCGCGGATTTAAAGCCGTGGGAAGCGCGCATGTGAATGGAGTCGGCTCTTGTTCGGCTCTCTCGTGTGACTCAGTGATCAGGCGTGACTTGTTCCCGGGTCTCGAATCGCACGCGCGCTGCACTTACCTTCCCGCCTTTTAAGCGACGCGCCCCCCCTTCTCCACCCCCCCACCACTTCCAACCACACCACCACCACGCACCTGTCAACAAAGCGGGCTGTATATATTCACAAAATCCTTCCTAAACCTTTTAAATGTTACTGTGCGAAGGTATACTAACGACGCACTGTATTCCATTCATTATCTTCCACTTTATGATCTATTAGGGTCGTGGGGTGGGGGGGGTTTCTATGCCCATCCATGGATGAACGTTTCGGCCGACAGGCAGATACACCCAGGACAGGTCGCCAATCCATCGCTGGGCACACACTCACTCACACAAACACTCTATATCCCCAATTTGGAGAACTCAATTAATCTTCATCCACGTTTTTGGACTGTCGGAGGAGACCGGAGAACCCGGAGGAAACCCACATGGACGCAGGGAGAAGATGGAAACTTCACCCAGATTGGGATTCGAACCAGGAATCCCTAGCGTTGAGAAAAGGGGGGGTATGCCGATCCAGGGGAGAACGTTTCGGGCACTGGGCCGATACACCCAGGACAGGGTGCCAATCCATCACTGGGCACACACTCACTCACTCACACAAAAACACTATATGGGGCAATTTGGAGAATTCAATTGATCTTGATCCATGTTTATGGACTGTTGGAGGAAACCGGAGAACCCGGAGAAAACCCACGCTCACACGGGGAGAAGATGGAAACTCTATCCAGATTGGGATTCGAACCAGCAATCCCTAGCACTAAGAGGTGAACCACTAATGTGCTAACCACTAAGCCACCGCAACCGCAACACACTATATTGATAACTGCAAACAGTTCTTATGAGTAGATATCTAGTTCAAGTAGTTTATTTATATAGCGTTTGTTACAATAGTAAGTTCAAGTTTAAGGTCAAGTAATTAATTTATATAGTGCTTTTTACAATAGTACATTGTCACAAAGCAGCTTTACAGTTTTATAAGCCTTTGAACCCCCAAAAAGCAAGCTGCAGCGACAGTGGCAAGAAAAAACTCCCTGTTATGTTGTTAAGGAAGAAACCTTGGGATGGCCAAGACTCAGTGGGGGACTCACCCTCCTTGAGCTGCCGAACAGCATCAGCAGTGTAGGACAGCCATGTTGAAATTGTGTGATGATCAGGTGTCTGTATTTAACAATTGGAAAACTATATAAGTCCATTGACGGCGTCCTGCAGGACTGCCATTCCAATAAAAATCCAGGTTTTAGTCAGTAATTATCGTAGCTGCAGTGCTTCAGCAGGGCCATGAATAAAGAGCTGACGACACCTCCAGGAAATTAGCAACACCTCACATCACATCTAGTACACTGTCACAAAGCAGCTTCACAGTTTTATAAGCTATATTTCAAGTTACAAGTGTTATTGAGTATTTAACACGACTGGACGGACAGCAAACAAACCACAAAATCCTGAAGTACTTCAGTTTTAAGATGTAACTTTTATGCAAAGACTTGCTTCTGTTTGCTTACTGACATCATACAACACAACTCAATATAGTGATGCCTAATCAAACATACAGACCTGATCACTACATGGCTGTAATACACTGTTAACACTGCCTGTATTCGAAACTGTCTCTTTTTAATTCACTGAAGTACAAGTGACTGAAATGTACATGTAAAAATTGTTACATTTTCTTACCATAAAAACATTTTGGGCAACTGCTATACATTTTTCAAGTTATTGTCCTGGAAGATGGAAACCACATGAATCTAGTTGTAGCTTCTTGGAAGAAAAAGCTAGACTTCTATTTAAATACATTGTAATTTCAGATCTAAGTTTCCAAATTGTTGGATTTGGTGGTTTAAAATGCTGCCAACTTCTGTAAATCCCTAACTGTGATCCTTTGAGCTTCTCCATCCTATAATTAAATTTTTTTAATTTAAGCCAAGTAAATTTGGCTCTCATTCGTCCTCACAGTGGTTTTAAGCTTCTTAATTATTGCTCAAACGCTTAATAGAGAAGCAATATGTATATATGGTAATATAAATTTTCGGTCAGCAGTTTGAAAACACTTCCTTCTTGCTCCATTGTCTATTTTCTCCACTTACCATATAGATGTACTTTATTGTTTTAGAATTAGAGACTGTAGTCCATCTGTTTTCTTTCATTTTGTTAGTCCCCTGTTAGTTCTTTGTTCTCTATTGGTCAGGATCATCACCGAACAGGTATCATTTGGGTGGTGGATTGTTTATTGTCTGTTTATTGTTTATAGTTCTGCAGTGACACTGATGTGGTGAGGAGGTTTTGCTGCGGTAGTGCTGCTGTAGTTTCATTTTAACACCTCAATGACACTGATGGGATAGGAATAATGCACCAAGCAAATAATACCTTCTCTGTGGTGGTACAATTGAGGTCCTGACCATTAGAGAGCAGAGTAAAGGGGACATACACAGTTTGTACTGTAGTCTACAAATAAATAAACTAGTCTGAAATTACAAACTCCGTTTAGTGGAACTGACAACATGGACAATAAGTAAAGCAAACTTTGGTCTGCTACTGCACATATTTATATATGTAATTTTATACTTCATATATGTACATTTTAAATTATTCACTCATTATCTTCCGCTTTATCCTATATTAGGGTCGCGGGGGGGGTTCCCCATGCCCATCCAGGGGAGAACGTTTCAGGCGCTAGGCAGATACACCTAGGACAGGGCGCCAATCTATCGCTGGGCACACACTCACTCACACAGACACGCACACAAACACACTTAAAACCTTAAAAAACCTTAATACATTTTTTCCCCTGATGTTAGGTATCATTATGTTATTAAATTTGGATGAGTTTAGAATGTTAAAAAGAAAGAAACAGCTGTCGCATTAAAAACCCTACAGTCATTACTAGTTGACATGTGAAATTAAAAACAAACCCTTTCATTTTCATGGAATATATATACTGTAACACGTATTAGATATTAATTACAACAAATTATCTGACCTCAGAAACACAAGACAGTAAATTATTAACATAGTGGAACAATATCATGATGTTCAAGTCATTCATTCATTATCTCCCGCCTATCCTCTACTAGGGTCGCGGTGGTGTTCCCCATGCCCATCCAGGGGAGAACGTCTCGGGCGCTGGGCAGATAGACCCAGGACAGGGCGCCAATCCATCGCTGGGCACACACTCACTCACTCACACAGACACACTCTATAGGGGGCAATTTTTTGAGAATTCAATTAACTTGATCCATGTTTTTGGACTGTGGGAGGAAACCGGAGAACCCGGAGGAAACCCACGCAGACACGGTGAGAACATGGAAACTCCACCCAGATGGGGATTCGAACCGGGAATCCCTAGTGCTGAGAGGCGAACGTGCTAACCACTAAGCCACCGTGCCGCCCATGTTCAAGTCACAAGACATTAAAACACAGTGAGGACAAAAGAACCTTAACACTCAACAAAATCATATTTCTAAACCATTTGTCTTTTTTCACATTGTTATGCTAAACCCTTATTTAACGAAGTTATATGTTTAAATAATATATTTTCTGTTTGTATTTGCATCCTATATCATAAATACATGTTAATATTTTCTAGTTTTGTACGGATAATTACAACTAATCATTACTTTTAGTGGATTATTTATGGCATGAATTAAATGCTTTAATTTTAAAATCCTTTGCTTTGATTAAAATATTATAATATTTCATTTTAAGGAAGAACAGTCACAGTAAAGACAACGTGGGCGGCGGTGTGGAAAGTGCTGATGGGAATCTCGGCGAGGATGTGGCAGTAGCTGTGAGGGAAGTTAGCTGTTAGCTTAGCTCGCTTAGGAAAACAATGTTGCAGTTACATTTTACTAAAGACACTTTGCCGGACAATGTCAGCACTGACTTCCAGACTCTGAATAAATTTAATGAACAGGTAAGGATGCGCAGCATATTAAACAGTATCATCTAATGACAGAAGTCGCTAATTCTAGCCTTTAATACATGACCCGTGGCTTCGTACTGTACACACTATTTAGTAATGTAGCATGTGATTTGGGACGCGGCCTAAACATGCTAACTAAAATACTTTGTTTTCTAACTTGCTTTTTAACTTCAGAGTGACGTATTTTGGTACAACCATAGTTAATTCATATGTTTAATACTAAATTGTTCTCTCTATGCTATACAACAAGTGATGCGACATAACTGCTTAAATAAGTTTAGTTTTTATGTGTCAAGCCATAAAGCAAATGAAAAAATACATTAAATGCATTTAACCTGGCCCACACACAATATTACACTGTAATAAGTCACCAGTATTATTTAGATGTGTAATATCCTTTATAATGTTTCAGTTCTGAAACATATTATTGATTGTATTCATCATGGTAGCAATAAAATGAATAAGACGCACGGAAAAGACTCTCAGAGGAAAAGCTGACAGTCTTAGTGAATTGGGTGCTTAAAGCTGCCCCTTTATAAATAGCTCTTTTATAGTGTGTGTGTGTGTGTGTGTGTGTGTGTGTGTGTGTGTGTGTGTGTGTGTGTGTAAAAGAGAGAGTGAATGTGTGTCCAGCGATTGATTGGTGCCCTGTCCTGTGTGTATCTACACAGGGTCCGAATTTTTTCCTTAAACCTAGTATAGGATTAAGTGAAAGATAATGAAGAGATGACATGAGATGAGGGCATGTCCCAGTTCACAAAAATCCTTGCCAGCATCCCATATGTTGCTATAAACCGTCAACAGTCCAAAGTTCATTAAAAAAAAATAAAATTGGGACTTTACCAGGTGATGAATAGAGTTTTTGACCAATCAATCTGTATCTGTTTGGTTAAAACAAAAACGAACAGTTAAAAAATAAAATTTGATTAAAAATAAAAGAATAAAAAATGCAGATTTATTGACGTAATTACATCTAATTGTATGGTAATGGTTTGCTGTCCGGGCCATTAAAAGCCTAATGTGCTGTTTTTATTTATAGAGAACAGTTTTTGTGATTGCTGTGATTTTATATTCCGTTTGTTTTTTTAATCTCTATAGCAGTTTGTGAGTTTGACACATTTGGTGTACCAGTTTCTCTTGGAACCCAAAGAGGTGAGGAAACTCTTTCTGGCCTGTTATGGTTAGTTTGGGGATCATATGAGAAATTCATGTGTGTGTATGTGTGTGTGTGTGTGTGTGTGTGTGGATGCATGTGTCTGTATTTGGGTTTGGGTGTGTTTTCAGTCTGAGCGATTTTTGGCACAGCTGACTGAATTTGCAGGAGAAAATGGCATGGGTGCAGGTCCTCTTCGAGGCTTGGTAAAGAGCATTCTGCTGCTTCCACATGGTAAAGACAGAAACAAGCAAATCCACTTTTTTATCTTAAGAAGCACAATTTTTTGTTAGATTAAAATTAACACAATGTAGAATTTAAGTACATCTGTTTCTTCTACAAGTTTGGGCAATAAAGTAGATGTGTCTAAAAAATGCTCACTAAGTGAACATAGTGTTTAACACTTGCAACACTGCTTGAATATGTTCCCATTATACCAGCACAATTCACAGTAACGCACCATCACCATATCTGTATCACTGTAGTATTTAAATGTATCCTCCACTTACATATTACCTCACCTTTTCTGGTAGTATGGATGCCATGACCAAGAAAGAGTAACAGATAAAGTATTGAGATAGATTAAAGACTACAGTTTGTACTCGCATCTATGTGGGAAGTGGATCTGATAAAACAAAAAATGAGTGTGAAAACAAGAGGATGTGTATAATATGCCAACATTCAATGTATATATTTCATCATTTTGTTTTATTTTAGTTTTTTAAAACAAATTACCTGCTAAATGCTTAAGCCTAAAGCATAACAGGTATGGCTAATAAACTAGTATTAATTATTTGGTATTAAGTATTAATTAATTAGTATCAGTTAATTTATAGTTATTAAAAACAAAAGTTTTAATTACATGTTTTATAGGTGCACTAAAGAAAAACCTGACAGCTGAGCAAGTAAAAGAGGACCTTCTCTCTTTGGGTATGAATTTTTAAAGATATTTGTCCCCTTTATATAAACAGTAAGCTTAAGAAAACTGAGTGAAAATTTATGTAAATATATTGTGATCATTTCACCCCCTAGGATTAAATGAAGACAAGGCCATTCACTTTTCTGATCAGGTACATTTTATATCTTTTGGAAAAAAAACATTATTACTGTGTGACTTTTTCCTGACATACATTAAATGAAGACAAGGCCATTCACTTTTCTGATCAGGTACATTTTATATCTTTTGGAAAAAAAACATTATTACTGTGTGACTTTTTCCTGACATACAGTTTGTCTCATTATGATCCATTTTGGGTGTCACATTGAGAGCATCAGTATGCAAATGTGTAGTATAGAATCATTTATTATACACAGAATGTATAAAAGGCAGTGATACTGTAACAGGCCTCAATGTTTATAAAGATAAAGTGATCTATTTTCCCTCCTGTACTAATTAATTCTCTTCCAATGAGTGAAGTGAGCACACTTTCCCGGAGCGGGCATCCCAGGAAACCTGGAATCAAATTGAATAGATTCAATGTAAAGATTCCCAATTGGGAATCAATGCCCATATCCTTTCCTCTGTTGTGGTAGCACTAATCACTGCACCACACTGCCACCAAATTTTTATCAGTAATCATATAAGAAGAACATGGTATTTAAGGATTTGTGTGTATGTCTCAGTGGAGGATCCACTTCCCGGCGTTGTCCAGACTGGCTGTTGTGCAAACACTGATGGTTAATCAATTAGTGGATATGGAGTGGAAATTTGGAGGTAAGTAAAGCCCCTCATCATTCTTGTCTACGTTTACCTAAACTTTAGTTATATATTCTTTTGATTTAACTTGTGGTTAATTACACATTACACAACATGCTGAAACTGCATTTATACAAGAAAATACAGCAAACGGCCATGAGAAAGTAAAGTAGAAAAATTACATTGTTCAACAGTGAGAATCTTTTTTATGGACAGCCCACTCTGTACCCAGATGTTACCAGCAAATTTAAAGGGCCAGTCAACACATTGAACACTTTAACTTAGTTTTTCTTGTATCCAGAGGTTTTGGAGAAAATGCATTTTTTTGTCTCAGGACCACTACTATACAGCCTTTATGCATTGGGTGGTGGTTGATTTTCAGCACTGCAGTAACACTTAGACATGATGCAAAGGGTAATACGATATTGACACATTAAGAAGAACTGTTTAAATCTTTGTTTCCATTTGTTTGCCATCTGTTTGGTACATTAAAACATAAGTATGTAACAAAACAATAAATGGAGAAGTTTAAGCAGCTGAAACAGGATTGCAATAACTTAAGAGTAACAAAAAGCCTTTGTTGGTACAGTACATAGAACCTTTTCAGTGGGTAGTTTCAATTATGTCTCTCGAACTGTTCCAAAAATGCATATTGATAATCTCTAATACCCAAATGCCCTGTTGTTTAAATGATACGAATTCTTCTCTAGTCATTTCAATATAGTGTTTGTCAAATAAATATGCTGTCTCATGTATCTTACAAGTGCTATTACAAGTGCTATAATTGTCACCATTATTCATCTTCAGAGGTTTGCCAATGTAACTGACACCTTTAGCTGTTTTTGCTACTCAACCTGCTGCAAAAATGTCACTTTCTCTATAAAATGGAACACTTTTGAACAAAATGAACATAACTATAATGTGAGCAACCCACTGAGCTCCTACATGCTGATACAAAAAGATTTATGGAATAGACTCATTAAACATCAGGTGAAATTATACATTATAGTGTGTGAGATTTAAAAAAAGCAGTTCTGATATTCTTTATCAGTACATTGATTTAAAATGGCACTTTATGTGCTACTTTGGCTCTATAATTAATGTAATGTACTGCTGACTGGGAGGGTAAAGTTCCAACACTGCCAGTCTGCCAGAGTTGCTCAGATCTATCATGTCTCCACTGTTCGTTTTACTCAGGAAAAGAACATCTGCTTTTGAGAAATGACTAGAATGATTTAGTATCTGTGTCTTGATTAGTCAGTGCTTAAGAATTTATATAGTTACAAAAGCACTTTAACTGCAGTATTGGCTGTACGCTTTCAAAAGCATATGCACAGTTTTATAAGTGTGTGCATTATTTCATGCACTGATAATAAACTTTTTATTATTTAAAGATTTGGAATTGTTAAATTAAATTACGGTAAATTAAATCAAGCAGTTACAAAATTTATTTAAAATAATTAACATGTTAACAGAGGTGGCACAATGGCATAGTAGCACATTTGCCTCTCAGCGCTGAGGATCCAGGTTTAAATCCTTATCGCTTTCCATGTTCTTCCCGTGTCTGCAATGAATGCATTTCCTATAGGTTTTCTGCTTTCCATCCACTGTCCAAAAACCTGGATTATAACTTAACCATATTTAGTGTGTGCATGTGTGTGTCTGTGAGCATGTGTGTCCGTCTACCAACGGGTTGGCTCCCTGCCCAGGGTGTGTCTGCCCAGCACCCTAAACCTTTTCCTTTAGATGGTCATGAGGAACACTCTGCGACCCTATGCAAATGCAAATAAACTAAATAAAAGATACTCAAATTTAAATGTGAAAATGAGGTAAATAAGAAATATCTAAAAATATGAAATGAGATGTAATGAATAGAAATATAGTTCACTTCTACATTTCAAATATAATTAAGATATTAAAATCTCTTCCCAGATACACCCAGGACAGGACACCAAGCCATTGCTGTGCGCACACTTACTTACACACAGACACTATATTATCCCAGATCAGGATCCTGAATCCCCAGCACTGACAGGTGGATGTACTAACTATTAAGCCACCATGCCGCCAACAAATGGTGAAATAAAATACACATTTTCTTAAATGTAAACTTATGTACAGGTTAGAAATTAGATTATTCAGTGGTGTGTAATTTCTATACAAGTTTTACTGCAAAAAATCAGCTGTACATTTGTTTGTTTTACAGTTACTGTTGGAACAAGTGAACTTCAGAAGGCTGGAAACATCTTCCTGCAGGTTAATCCACAAGAGGTTTTATTGAATTTAAAATCTTTTATGAACACTGTACTGAAGGTGAAAAAAGGTCTGGGACACACCCAGTTTTCTACACTTAAGCGGAAAGGGTGTGCAGTCAGACAAATTTAAGCAGAGGTAAACAGGCTTTTATTATTCCATGTTAAAGTCGAAAGCATTGAGTGCTTTTCCAGGTCTATCAGCACAGAAGAGACAAGAGACGCACTCATCACAAATGGTTTTTGTTTGGTTGATTACAGATCAGACTGTCTAAATGCAGTTTTTCCTGATTTTAGAATAGCCTTTTACTCATCACTCATCGTATTGCCATCTGCCCCACACAAGCACACATGATGCGCGCACACACACACACACACAGAGCCAGAGGGCTTACTTTTTACATTTAATTTCCAAATGAACTGCTCCTAATAATAAAAAAGGAGGACAACCTGTTCTGTTACAGATATAACTATACTATGTATCATCTTTATTGAGTGCTATCTTAAAAAACAATTAGCTTTTTATTGATTCCCTACAGCTAAAGTTAGTGGTCAGAAAGGGGAACACCACAGAAAATGTTTACATGGGTAAGTTATGGTTTTATTTTCTCATTAAGGTACATTACATAGCCATACATTTCTGACCACATTGCGATATCCTTATGTTGGTTTTAAACGGCTTACATTTTTAGAGTTGGTTTAGAGGTAACCAAAAGCATAAAAACAAACATGTGGTTATATTGTCGCTGTAAAATTAAAGTCACTTTTTGCCTGACAGTCTGAATTCTGACTAAAAAAACTCTAATCTTATTATCTTGCCTGCTTAATTCTTTACTTGGGTCACGGAGGTTCCCCACGTCCATCCAGTGGAGAACGTTTTAGGTGCTGGGCAGATACCCCTAGGACAGGGCACCAATCTTTTGCTGGGCACACACACACACACACACACACACTGACACAGACACACTATATAGGGCCAATTTAGATGTTTTTGAACTGTGGGCATAAACCAGAGAACCCGGAAAAATACCACATAGACATGGGGACAAATGTTCTAAAACATTTTAAGAAAGTGTCACAACATTTTTTTTATTCAAATGGGGATTTATTTGTCTTCCTACTGTTCTCTCATCTCTTTATCTCCTGTTTAGTACTATACTAGGAATGTTACTATACATAATACTATATACGAGGGTTGTTGTTCCACATGCCTATCCAGGAGAGAACATTCAGGCCACCAATCCATCGCTGGGCACACACAATATATACAGGGGTAATTTAGATGGGGCAACTTCGAGAAGCCAATTTACCGTGAACGTATGTTTTTGGACTGTGGGAGGAACCTGGTGAAAACCAATTTTTGAAAGTGTCACAAAAACTTTTTATTTGGAAAAGCACTCTGTATGAAATACCCAATTTTTTGATGTTTTTTCAAATAGTCAATAACTTTTATTCATCAGGTGAATTCTGTCACATTTAATTTCCTAGCAAAACCTATTAATGTAATCTTTTTTTCATTTTATTCTTGTAATTATTTAAACATATTTATTATTCATTCTGAAATATATAAAAATATAATTTCTTTCACAGTGATGTCCTTTTGTATTTAAAATTCTCTTTGTAGAAATGAGTCTGCCCCAGTTCTATAAATTCCTTCATGAGATGGAGAGAGCTAAGGCCAACATGCAATGCTTCAGCTGAGGGGAAGTATCACTTCTTTCATGAAGCTGAGTTCTCTTATCACCTCCCTGAAACAGCTAATTGTGTATGTGAATGTAAATTTGCATTATTACAAGATTTATATCTAATGTACCCATTTTTGTTGATTCCAGGACAAGATTCAGTTCATTGTTTTTGTTATATCTAATTGTATATTACACGTTTCCATAAATAAACCATAACCGATTGCTTGCTTGCATTTACTTTTTTATCATCTTTTTTATTAGCAGGCATATGGTAGTTCAATTCATGTAGACATGCCTTCATTACTTCGCCTGATTCCAGCTGTGTTCACAGCTGGCTTATTGTTAGCTAATTAGTTTTCTTCAGTATTGAGTTCAGCTTCTATAGAAGTGCAATCTGAATAGTGACATTAACTAAAACTTGTTGTAGAGCATTTTTTATTTGCCCCCCCCCCACATCCCACAGTAAGGTATTTACATTTTTCTTGTTATTTTAACAGTGAAAAACAAATATTTGAGTTAACCTATTTTGAGTTCAGTTTATTTATTTATATAGTGCTTTAACAGTACATTTATACATTAAATGTACTATAAGATAAACCTGATATTTGTTTTGTTTTAAATAACATAATCCTTATGAGTACCATGGCTCAGTGGTGCACTCATTCTCTTTGAACGCGTACAATGATGGATATTGTGTATATATTGTGTTGAATCAACAATAGATAAAAGTGCATTAGTCTGTATGACAGAACATGTCTTCTCCCTGAACAGTATAATGTCTTTGTGGTCCCTCGTTGTTTAAACTTGTGTATTGTTTGAGATGAAAGTGGTACCTCAAGGCATTTGCAGAGAAATTCTCCTCAGGCCTTTTCCAGAATTGTTATAGTCCACAATTCTCTTTCTGATGTGTTGGCAGATTTCTTTTGAATTTCTCATGATGTCAACCAAAGAGGCAAGTAGATCTTAAAGTACTGCCACGGTACACATCCAATAACCTGTAGTAATGTTCATAAGTCTGTCAGCAGCTTCCGAAGTCAAAACATTGTTTTCTGAAACATTTCGTGCTATTTAAGTCAAATCATTGTGTGTGTGCAAATCTCCTAACCAGTAAATTTTGACATAATAAATTATATAAGTAAATTTGTAAAATTATTGGGGAAAATCTCATGTTATGTTCAAAGTGTTTTAATTAAATTCAATTTCTAAACAGGATAAATATAAGTTTCAATAATTAAACCTAAGCGTGATTACATTTACTCAAACAAGATGAATGTGTAATTCAAAAGCTGTGATTAAAGGATTTTTTACTGTTTAAAAAGAGTTTAAGAAGCTTAAGGCTTAATTGCTGCCTCTTTAAGAGATTTTTAGAGGACTACATGAAGGAAATTTCAAACGGTTGCAAAAGAAAAGGAGAAGTTACTGTAGAGTTCCTGTTAATGCTTTTGACCACATGCACAGCTGGGGATGCTGATGTCTCCTTAACCCAAGCATTTGAGACATAAACATAAGTGAGATTTTTTTTAAGCATTTGATTTTGTTTAGGTCAAAACAACTGCTGTTACTACTACTACCACCTTCACCTTATATCAGAATGAGAAGAACATTCAGATGGATTTAACAACAAAATTAGATTTAACTGAAGAAATGAGTTTTTTTTCTATTTAACTTCCTGCAAACACATAACCATAGAAACAGCACAAATAACAATGAAAGGTGTAGAGGCAAGGCCGACACTTAGATGAAGGCGGTGCCAAAGCTGATGGAGGGTAATTAGAGGTAATTAACACACCTGGTTGAGGTTCTGTTAATGATTGGTATGCAGACTAGATAAGTCGGGGCAAGACCTACACTGTGGAAAGAGATGCATTAAGTTATATTTTTCACATCAGTGCATTGTCTTATAGCAGTGGTACAATTTTCTAAGCTGTAATGTGCAAGCCGAAGCGACTGTGACAACACGCCCTACTAAGTGTTTGATTTTCTCGAAGGAATTTTTGTGAGGACCAAGAAATATCATGGAACTTTTATGGACCTTGCTTTGTGCTCTACAGTCATTCTGGCATAGAAAATAGCACTGAAAATTATTCCATCAAAGTATAAAGCATATAATCATCCAAAATGCATGTCTAGATGCTTTATACTTTACAACTGTGACAATAGAGCTGATCAAAACACCTGAATTAAATTGTTGCTTGAATAATTTATTCATATGTCTGTGCAGAATATCTCAAATAGCTTCTCATTATGAGTTATAGGAATCTGAAATTCATGTGAGTTTCTGTTCCTGCAGGTTGATTAGGAGCATTTTGCAAAGCACAGTGTGTAAGTCAAGTTTATACTGTGATGTAACCACATAACATTACAGGGATTAAGTTTTAAGAGCCAGGAATTAGGACATTGTATTAAAGACACACCCAAAACTCTGCATGACCTTCAATGTTCTATTTTCATTAAGGGTGAAATGGGGACATTCGGAGAGCCACACTAATCATAATCATGTTTATTATTAGATAATGGTGAAATGTTACAGGGTTTTTGTTCTTCAAATTTACATACAGCTTTGGATATTTATGTTCTCTTGAGTAAATAGTTTACTAGTTAAAAAATACAAAGGTGCAAACCATCTCTCTCTCTCTCTCTCTCTCTCTCTCTCTCTCTCTCTCTCTCTCTCTCTATATATATATATATATAGTTTCAAATTGAAAACATTGAATGACCCTGTTATTAATTTCATTCATCCATTCATTCATTATCTCCCGCTCATTCTCTACTAGGGTCGCGGTGGGGTTCCCCATGCCCATCCAGGGGAGAACGTCTCGGGCGCCGGGCAGACAGACCCAGGACAGGGCGCCAATCCATCGCCGAGCACACACTCACCCACACAGACACACTCTACATGGGGCAATTTTTGAGAATTCAATTAACTTGATCCATGTTTTTGGACTGTGGGAGGAAATCGGAGAACCCGGAGGAAACCCACGCAGACACGGGGAGAACATGGAAACTCCACCCAGATGGTGATTCGAACCTGGAATCCCTAGCGCTGAGAGGCAAACGTGCTAACCACTAAGCCACCGTGCCGCCATATTATTAATTTATTATAATTAATTTCAGTTGAATTGTAATTCAACTAAAACAGAAAAAAGTCAGAAGTTTACCTTGATCCATGTTTTTGGACCGTGGCAGGAAACCTACACAGACACGGGGAGAACATGGAAACTCCACCCAGTTTGGGATTTGAACCCGAATCCCCGGAGCTGAGAGGCGAACGTGCTGCCGAAAATGCAAATAATTGTAGTAATTTATATTGTATTTGCATTCAGTTCTAAAATCTATATAAAATCTGAAAATTTGTAATAAGACCAAAATACCCTGTTGTAACAATCTTTAAAATTGGTTCACTGCAGTGAAAATGGCCTTCTGCAGGGTGCTCAAGGCATAATTGGTAACCTAGCGCCCCCATGACAGGTTCATGGCATTTGTACTTGTTGGAACCATAATTCTAGAAATGATACAACAGTTGATATTAAATCATACAGACCTTTAGAGATTATCACTAGTGCAGCTGTATATTTACAGGGTGATAATTGGTGGTTTCTTTATCTACCCTGGAGGGACAAAAGTAAGCCGTGATGTTAAAAGACAAGATAATAATGTACTTTTACTAAATAATGCTAGTGTGTATTAATGAAGACATGTAACATGTAATGTTACCTGAGACATTTCATTTCTCTTTAAGTCTTGTACATTTTCATAACTGATGCCTTTAAAACAGGATTTAAAGTTATACCGTGACAAATGTAGGCTCCAACAAAAGGATATGGCTTAGGCATAATTCATCAAGTTCTTTATGGGGTATAACCAAAGTGGCCCTGTGTCTGCAGGGCAAAACACACATTCACACTATTTATTATTCCTGCCCTCTAATGTCTCAAGTGTGTGGTTTCAAACGGGAAGCACGCTGAGACTGAACCCTATTGTCTTCTCCTGCTTAGGTCTCTGGATGGCTAGTTTACAACCGCTTCTGTCCTTCACTCCCTCTTCTATTCTTTTATTACCTTTAGCTTTCTCTCTGTGCAGGTGTGTGCACACGCAAACGTACAAAGCTCAAAACAAAGCTGATCTTTTAATTTATGTAGAGAAAGTTGACACATTCTTGGCCTCGTTTCCTTCAGGGGGCCAACCGCAGTCATGACGTTGCAGTGCTGATCAGCCCGTGTGATGGAAATGGGTGCTTCCTGCAGTATTTCATTTTGGTCTGCCCGGCCCTAATCTGTTAGTTTCAGGCGTAGTGAAAGGGCCCCTTTTTACCGTCCTGAACCCAGCGGGGTGTGTGACATTTCCGGAAATTGTAGGAAAAGGTGCTCGTGTGCGATGCCAGTACATCTGTGACTCTGTTGTGTGTTGGTTAAAAGTAAATATATATATATATATATATCTTTATATTATATTATATTATATATTATATATATATAACTTCTTTGTGTGTGTGTGTGTAAATTTACATTCATTTTGCACACACTTCTTTTATCCAAAAATAATAAATAAGCAATAATTATAAATAAATAATAGGTGTGTGTGTGTTCTCTATACAAATCCTCAATGTTTCTTTGATTAACATGAAAAATCATATAGTCTTTACAACCATCAAGAAGCCCCTCAAGGGGCCTTATTTTAGCAATCCTTAGCGAACTGTCAATCGTGCACTCCACAGCTTGATTTAGGGCGTGTCCCTGGCGAGGGAATCCATAAACTTAACTTGAATTAAATAAATACACAAAAATTATTATAAACATGTTTCTGCTTTTCAGTCGATCACTATAACTTTACCCACATTTCCAAGTTTTAGATCTCTGTCCTGTGATATCTTTACATAATATAACTATATTACACATAAAATATTCTGTTCCTCCAGTCAGGTTTTTCATGTTATAATCTACGTCTGCTAATGTAACAAAGAATCTTTGATATCTAGTGCACCTTTGACTGTTTCTAAGATTTTTCATGGTTTACCCTGTAAAATGCTTCAGTATGTGGCTACTACTGTATTTCTCATCTGTTTGTTCTTGTTACTTAGTTACCACTCACCTAAGCAGCTCCTGCTTCTAACGTTGCCCTGGAAACCATCCCTGTCCCATTGTTTCTCTTGGGCTAGTGTAGCAGGCCTTGCCTTGCTGTAGCTCTCCTATTCTTTTCACTCTATTCATCGATCCATCCATCTTTCTCTGTCTTTTTTTGTCCATTGCAGACCATTACAGGTAAAGACCCTTGCAAAGGTATTATATCGACAAAGGCATTTACATCATAATTTATACACATCTTTTTTTTTTATTTTATAAGAATGAAGTTATGGGGAGGCAGAATAGAGTAAAATGAATTAAAGGGCAAAATAATAACAACTAAACAAGATAATAGTCCTCGATAATTAACTCATACACACACCATTCGAACGCATGATGTTTGGAGTTGGAAATGGGAAGGGTTTGTGACAGAACAAATAAATAAAAGGGCAGGGTTTAAATGTTTCCTTGTTGTTGCAACCAGGGCAACGCCACAAATGCCCAGCTGTTTAATCGTGCAGGTACAGCAAACTCTCGGGAAATGGATATTTCACAGGTCATTAACTGATAGTGTATGACACAAGTACAACAATCTGATTTGCAAATGAAGCCAAGATGATGACATTTTATATATATATATATATATATATATATACTTTTTAAAAAGTATATATATATAGTATACGTTTATACTATATGTGTGTGTGTGTATAATATAAAGATCAATGGAATGCCTCACAGGCCAGTTGCATTTATATCAATAACTGTTACAGTAACAATCATAAATATTAAATGTAACAATATTGTCAGTAATTTATTTTTTAAACCGAATTTTATTTAAAGACGTCAAACTCTTAAACGCCTCAGTAAAACGCTTCATCACGTACTCGAGCCTACGTGTGTCCATTTTTCTTGTAATTAACAACATCGCACACTAGGGGGCAGCATTGACCGCAATGCTAAATCGAGATTTGCGCTTTAGTTCGTCAACTCCTTCAACCTCAGAAGCTGTTGTTCTTTTTTCACAGTTATAAAGCACAGTTACGAGACAATAGAAAATCACAATGTTGCGGTAATTTACACCCACTTAAATATTTTATTAAATATAAATGTGTGCCAAACATTTCTCGATATATTTTTTCAAACACATCAATGTCAAGAATTGTGCAAAAGCCCTCATCACTCACGGTGGACTGCTCAGCAGTCCATTACAGAGCAGACACGCAGTCTAACACAGTGTCTTAACCCCCTGACAGAGGTAGTTTTGGGCTGTCAGAGGAAACCAGAGCCCCCTGGATTCAAACCCAGGACTCCGATGTTGTGAGGACCTACAGCCAGTCATTGCTCCACCATGTCACATTAAGACACTATTCATTTTTTTATTGCTTGGAAAGATGATTCATTATGAAACCTTATCTCATTATCTTCCTCTTAAGCCTCTACTTGGGTTGCGGATTGACCCCACACCCAATCAGTTGAGAAAGTTTCGGGCGCTGGGCAGATACACCCAGGACAGGGCGTCAATCAATTCCTGAGGTCACACACTCACACAAACACGTGCATCATATAGATGCCTTTAAACCAGCCCATTTACCTTAAATCCATGTGTTTGGACTGTGGGAGGAAACCGGAGAACCCGGAGCAAACCCACATGAACACAGAGAGAACATTGAAACTACACACAGATTGGGATTTGATTCTGGATCCCCAGCTCTGAGAAGCAGATGTGCCAACCACTAAGCCACCTTTAGCATTAAGGTAAAGCAAAAATGTTGGCATTGCATAAAAAGGAAACATGCCCGCTTGTTCTTGACAGATTCATGTATGTCACACATCACAAAAAAGCGTTTACAGATATAGACTTGTGCTTGTGCAACTCCACATCTACAAAAAAAAGTGTTTTCAATGTTCTTTTTAAAAAATCCTTTAATGCTGGATCATTAAGCATTGTAAATATAAATTGAAAATGGCTTCCCTTGTAAATTTTCATTTTTATTATTTTAAGATCTGTCTTCGCATTACCTTAATAAAACCAGCTGCCCAATTAAGCCGTGGAAATTGTATAAGTTATCAGACAAGAAGCTGGTAACCCATATACAATAGACAAAACCAACTGACACCTGATGATTGCTGTCAGAGACGCCTAATGCAACATGTAATTATAGCTTTTTATGCCAGACAACTGCATTCAGATCATGGGGTGACCTCAAGAGAAGTTTTGAAAATGAAGTGAAATCTTACTGAGGCGTAGTCACATGGCTGTTGGGAGGGAGTCAAAGAGTGTGAAAGAGGAAGAGAGAAGTTTAATTTGTATTGCCAATGGCACAGCTGTGGTGAACAGGCTGTGTGGTTGAGTGAAACAGAAACAAGCTGTTTGTTGTGTTGGTGGCTTTAAATAACCAAGCGCAAAGGTAAAACAGAAAAAGGAAAAAAATATATATATATATTTCTCATAACACAGATCAGATGTAATATCAGTGATCTGTACTCTGTTCTACTCAACAACCAGCTGAAATCAGGAAATGCCATCACATGCCACATGTAGCTGTAGAACCGAAAATACTTCTAATTTACTAACTGCGGCAAGAAAGGTACTTGTAACATACACAGTGAGTCACTGTATGACATCTAAACCTTGAACATTTGATGATAAATATCAGGCAAGATAAGTAGATGACAATGTGTTATGCGCTCTCTCTCTCTCTCTCTCTCTCTCACAAACACACAAATGGCCACCCACACTATATCTTCCATCTTTGGTTAAACAACTATTGCAAAAGCCCCAAATTTAAAACTTTTTTTTAAAAAAGCTGCACTGGAATCCAATTTTTGTGACATTTGCAGCATTAATGTCACCACCTCAACTTTTTTATTGGACCACAAAACGCATTACTGAGGTTGGACACTGTTGAAAATTGATGAAGCCCATCTGCAGTTCAAATTCCTATTCAAACAAAAATGGATGGGCTTTACCTTAGGAACTGCTCAACTGCTCAACTAAAGTGAAGCTCTTGCCAACATTGCCCCGGGCAACCACCATTCCCTCTAATATGTTTTACTATCAGGCAAAAATAACTTTAATTAGGCAACTGATCTTAACGTCTCAGGCAGGTGGGCAGGAATAACACAGTGTAATATAATAATGTACAATTTCAAGCATTTTGTGTATAAAGGTACACAATGGCAAGCACACCAACAAAAAGTGCTTAACCATTACACTGTACATACAAGAGAAATGCATACATCAAATACAAATGGTATATATGTGTATAAGGTCACGTGTTATGGCCGTCTACATCCTTAGGGCCGCTGAATGTGTGTAAACGAATGAGTGTTTGTTCTTGTTGGTGATCTTTGGACCTTAGAGAGATCAAAAGGGTATTTGATTAATACATTACATTACTACATTATTTGTCCTCGTATATATTTTTCCAAACCGTCAAGGTTAAGGATTCTGTTAAGATAAACATTAAAAACACAATAAAGGCACAAAAAAGTAGTCTAAAGATATTTTTTGTACTGTAGCTCTGTCTTTGAATGTTACCGAGATGGGATACACTTCTAGATGAGATATGATATCGCTGGTCCACTGTACACTGCATGTGAGCCAAAGGTGTCCTGCATAGGAAAACATTATAATACCCACATGTCCCAAAACACATCAGGTCCTTGATTGGAAGATATATGCAACTGTTACCTATATGTACTGTAAGTGACAAGTGGACCACATGTACAAAACTCATATGGACCACGTTCCTAAATATATCTGGATTAAAAGTGGTAAGGATATCAGGAGTTAAAAAGCTCCTGTGATGAACAAATGTTATTCCCTTTTGACCATTTGTGACTAATTAAGGTACCCACGAAATGAATATATTATAGGGGCCATTTCATGCATTCAATTTACCTTGAATCCTTTTTTGGACAGTGGGAGGAAACTGGAGAACCCACTACGAAACCTCACCTAGATTAGGATTCGAACCTGCATCCCCAGCTCTGAAAGGCAAGTGCACTATGAAACAGAATTATTATAAACAGACGTTCAAAGCATCCAAGGCTCACACACATACATGCTCATAAATACACCAAAAAAATAATAATTAATTAAAAAAAAAAAAAAAAAAAAAAAAAAAACCCCCCCCCCCCCCCCCCCCCCCCCCCCCCCCCCCCCCCCCCCCCCCCCCCCCCCCCCCCCCCCCCCCCCCCCCCCCCCCCCCCCCCCCCCCCCCCCCCCATAAATGTGTTCTGTAAAGGTAGATAAATGCAAAATTCCTCAGCAAAATAGGTATTATATCTGAAATTATAACTGTCGATTAAAAAACTGTAATGGAATTAGTTTAAAAGTCTTTAAATGACTGTTTATTTTAATAATCACTATTATTAGAATGACAGTAATATGATAAGGGACTTTGAAGTCACTCTTTATATGGTTTCATATACCTTCCTGTTGTCCTGGTAACTCTGTTAAACGTTAATAGAATGCTAAACTCCAAGATATTTTTGGTGAACAAAAAAAATGATGTTAAATTCTCATTCATTAATTCTCTAAGCTGCTTATCTGAATTATGGCTGCGTGGGTGGTACTTAAACCTATCAAAGTGTTCTAAGAGTGAAAGGCTGAGAAACACCTTCGATAGGTCACCAGACCAAAGCAGATACACAGCCAACAAGCATTCATATATAGCTATAGTTGCTGTAAGGTTTGTGGAAACCCTCACAAACGTAGAGAAAACAAATATTCATAAATATTTTTCTAAATGTGGCCATTTGATATTTTGATCTCTATCCATGTTTTAAGATTGTATTGTATTGCAATAATTTCAAGTTTTTTTTTTTTTTTTTTTTTCTCCAACTTTCATGACTTACCACGATTTAGATGTTTTTATTCATTCATTATCTTCAGTTTATAATCCTCTACTAGTGTTGCGGGGTAGTTCCCTATGCCCATCCAGGGGAGAATATTTCAGGTGCTGGGCAGACACACCCAGGACAGGGTGCCAATCCATCTACACTCACACAAAAACAAACTCTATATGGGGCAATTTAGAGCATTCAATTTATCTTTAATGCATGTTTTTGGACTGTGGCAGGAAACTGGAGAACCCGGAGGAAACCCACGTGGACACGGGGAGAAAAAATTGTGGAACACTTAATCCACCATGTGGAACACTTGCACTTAATCCTCCACTAGAAAGGGTTGTGAGGGGGTTCCCCATGTTCACTCAGGGGAGAACGATGTGGGCGGTGGGCGGATATACCCAGGACAGCACCAACACATCACTGGGCACATGCTCACTCACACAGACACACACAGTATATAGAGGCAGTTTAGAGCAGACAATTCACCTTGAATCCATATTTTTGGACTGTGGGAGGAAACCGGAGAACCCGGAGAAAACACATGTGGACACATACTAATTGGAGCTTTTAAATAATTAAATAGAAGTACATTACACAATACAAAGTAATTGCTTTTGAAATTTGATGAAGTGTAACATCCTTCCTCTGAGGAAACCCCACCATGTTCAGCATACTTGGAGGAGAGCACCACTTTTTCAATTCTGTACATGAATTCATTCATTATCTTCCGCTTTATCCTATATTAGGGTTGCAGGGTGGTTCCTCATGCCCATCCAGGGGAGAACATTTCGGGCACTGGGCAGATACACCCAGGACAGGGTGCCAATTTATCGCTGGGAACACACTCAGTCACACAGACACGCACACATACACACTATGGAGGAATTTGGAGAACTCATTTGACTTGATCCATGTTTTTGGACTGTGGGAGGAAAACGGAGAACCCGGAGGAAACCCGCGCGGACACAGGGAGAACATGGAAACTCCACCCAGATGGGGATTCGAACCGAGAATCCCTAGTGCTGAGAGGCAAACGTGCTAACCACTAAGCCACTGTGCCTCTGTACATGAATTCATTGAAGTAAATAAATACCTGTGATGTACGTCATGATGTACGTTGCGCTGATCCAACAAAGATATATTCATGTACTTGTTCTGAATGATTCTCTTTGCATATTTTAGAAGCATTACCATTATTACCTTGTACTGTCAAACGACTGGGCTGATCCCAGAACTGTTACAATCATCTTCTATTTTTTTCCTGAAAATGGCATTCATACATTTCAACTGCATTCCAGGTCGTTGCTGGCTTTATGCACCATCTTGATTATAGAAGATGGATTGGGCATCATTAAATAGCTATTATAGCAGCATGGAGTCGGAGGACACAACAATAATGAGGTGCTGTGTTAGGGATCGATGGGTGTTTGGCTACTTGCTGTTTTAAAAGTCTGTAGCTGTTCAAGTTTTGCACGTCAATATTATGCAACCATATGCATTGTTAGTGCCCTTTCCATGATCCATCAAATCAAACATGTGACTCTGCTTTCCCATCATATTCGCTAAACTTCCCCTTTATGGGCCAAAAGATTGGGACTTACAGATCAGTATTAGGGTTAATCAATACATCTTTAGAATCAATAGCTTAGACTTGATTAAGTATTTCACAGTCACTTTACAGGTATCATATATGAATAGATTGCATGCCAGGTCATTGTCTGCAGTATTTAAATACATTATATAGAACGAAAGTTTGGGACACATCCTTAATTAATGTATGTAATTCAATTAATCTGATTTTCCGCTTAATCCTCTTTTTGGGTCATGGGTGGGTTCCCAATGCCCATTCAGAGGAGAAGGTTTCAGGTGCTGGGCAAATACGTACACCCAAGACAGGGTGCAAGTATTCCTGGGCACACACTCACAGACACATACACTATACACAATTTAGAGCAGCCAATTTATATTGAATCCATCCAGGAAACTGGAGTACCCAGAGGAAACCCACACGGACATGGGGAGAACGTGAAAACTCCACCCAGATAGTTGAACCTGGATCCCCAGCACTGAGGTGAACATGCTAAGCGCTAAGCCACCTGGGACACGCAAATGTTACTGCAAAAACAAACGAGATTTTAGAATAAGTCTCTCATTGTTTTTTTAAAGAAACTACTGAAAAATGAATGAGATCTCCTTTGGATCTTTCCTTTGGGCAGAAACACTGCATAATCTTGTAGAAGAGTGGAGGCTGGTGTAGGGGAGACCAATTGAGAATTGTGAAAAAAAAAAAAAACATAACTATAGATGCAACATGTGTGTGTCCCAATCTTTTTGTTCATATAGCGCATGTGTTAATGTGTTTTTAAAAGAATATATGTTGTATTTAACTGATAGAATTTGCATTGACACACATTCATTTGGAAACATTTGGATCCCTCTGCATGCATCAGCATTCTTTGTTTGTTTTCTGTGTCAGGATTTAGACATTTTTGGGATTTAGGGAACATCTTTTGGAATAGTGTGTGGTAGTTTGATGGTTAGGGTGTTGGGATATCAATCTAGGGTTATGGGTTAAACCCCAGTTCCACTAAAGTTACCATTGTGGGTCCTTAAGCAATGCCCTTAACCTTTATTGCTCCGGGGTGCTGTATGGCCGACCCTGTGTTCTGACCGTTACCGCATTGGGATAATTGTAAGTCACTTTGGATAAAAAGCGTCTTCTAATATTTGCAAATTTTTGCTTAATGTAATTTTTTTTTGGAAAAAATACAATTTTAAATGCTAAATGTACGATTCCATTGCACTTTGTACAGGATACACTTTAGCAATAGATTCCCCAGTATGTTAAATAAATAGTAACTGTTAAACTGTGCAGCAGAGTTATTTCTATTGAGAATGTATCAACTTATTTTCAATTACAAGATCAATAAAACATGGAATTTGACCAGAGGCACTCACTCCTTTGTACAATACTGTTTGCAGGGTTTAGTGAAGTTTTATCTGTTGTATTGTCGATGCTGCATTGATATTACATGCCATTGTGGAAAAATCCTATCAACACAAGTGATCTGTATGCAGTGATTCCAAATATTTAAGAAGTGAGGAGACAAAAGCATTTCTGGCATTAACGCTACATTTAGTAATATTTAGTCATTTGGACTGACCCATTTTCTCTTCTTAGTTTGGTGGCACTCCAAACTGTGTATATGCAACTCTTAAAATGTGTCTTTTTTTTTGTTCATTTTTATTTGGGGTGTGTGGAACTAAATAGAGCAAAAACATAAGTACACTGCTCAAAAAAATAAAGGGAACACTCAAATAACAGATCCTAGATCTGAATAAATGAAATATTCTCATTGAATACATTGTTCCGTACAAAGTTGAATGTGCTGACAACAAAATCACAAAAAAATCAACAAATTTATTAACCAATGGAGGCCTGGATTTGGAGTCACACACAAAATTAAAGTGAAAAAAAAAGAAACACTCTACAGGCTGATCCAACTTTGATGTAATGTCCTTAAAACAAGTCAAAATGAGACTCAGTATTGTGTGTGGCCTCCACGTACCTGTATGACCTCCCTACAATGCCTGGGCATGCTCCTGAGGAGGGGGTTGGTCTCCTGAGGTATGTCCTCCCAGACCTGGATTAAATATATTGAGACTTTGAATACAAAAACCAGACCTGTGACATAACCATTGCTAGGTGTTAGTGATGTTTGGACAATGACATTTGTAAATCCTTCTATCCATTATCGTCCGCTTAATTACATTCTAGGGTCGTGGGGGGGTTCCCCATGCCCCTCCAGTGGAGAATGTTTCAGGCACTGGGCAAATACCCCCTGGACAGGGCGCCAATCTATTCCTTGGAAACAAAATCTGTGAGGGTGGACTGTGGGGGGAAACCAGAGAGCTTGGATGAAACGCACTCGAACAAGGGGAGGACATGGAAACTCCACCCAGTTTGGGATTTAAACCTGGATCCCCAGTGCAGAGAGGTGGACACGTTAATCACTACACCACCCTGACGCCCTCTTTAAAATGTTGTCCCCTTTATAGAACCCCCCAAAAATATTTAAAAGGTCTGCACTGGTTTTGGTTAAGATTTTATTGAAAATGAGACTTCATTAAGGTCAAGTCTCAGTGGAAGCCTCTAAGTTTTCAGGAGCTTTAAAGCCACATTGGTTTACAGAAGTATATAGACTTTGAATCTACACTATAGCTTTAGCATAACCCTTTGAAGTCCTTTCCTTAAACCTCACAAACAGATGGGTTTTTCTTAGTGTATCAGGTAGTAATCAGAACACGTTTTTAATGATAAAAATGTTATTTAATGATGTGAATATGAAAAGGAGTAGCACCTTTGGAGTTGCAACCAAATTTCATTGTAATGAAAATTATAATGACAATAAAGGCCATTCTGATTCTGAATGAATGAAGAGTGGACATCAAGTGCTTTATGCAAATTATTGTTCCTCCTTTTTTATTTTGACTCCAAAATAGTATAAGCAATCACTGATCTACATCTAATGTAGCATTAGTAGGTTATGAAACTTCACCCAGATCAGGATTCGAACCCGGATTCCCAGCATTGAGGGCAGACTAACCACTAAACCATCATTGCCACCATTTTGAGACATACGAAGGCCAGCTTTGGCTCTATACTGTCAGCCGGTGCCAGCAACCTTATGTTAGCCAGAAGTGGCCCACATCTGTGCACTATCCCGAATGAATGCAGGTACGAACAGTGAAGACACAGCAGCTCAGTGGGTAGCGCTGTTGAGTCACAACAAGAAGGTACTTTCCTGTGGGAAGTTTGAATGTTCTCCACATTTGTGTGGGTTTTTTCATGAACTTCAGCATTAGAGATCAAATTGTCCCTGCATGTGAACATGTCTGTCTGTCCTGTGATTCACTAGTGAGCTTTTTATATTCATCTATGATGTATTTCACACACACTAGCTTAAGCTTAGAGAAAAATGTCCTACATGCCAAATACACATTTGAAAAAGGGTACAGAGTTTATCTTGCCTGACACTTTAATAAGAACATATTTCATATAATTTTTCCTCCTTTTGTATTGTGGCTCTCCAAAGTAATATGAGGAATCAGTGATCTCCATCTTCTATTGTGGCATTAGTAGTGTATCTTCTCACCAACCTTATTGTTTATGCCAACATGCCTCTTTGCTTCAATGATTTGCCTCCACTGTTGGTAAGGGTGGATGCTTGCTCTCTGTTTGCTTACGACACTGAACAGTCTGTGCAGCTGGACCCCATAATAACAGGCAAAGTACTTACACACACAGAGTGTAAAACAACAGAGCTCTGCAGCACCCTGTACCCAACGCCCCCACACAGTCTCCTCTAAACACTGCCGTCATAGCAACAGATAGACATAACTACCCAAAGTCACACACATGGAGCTGTGAACCTGCCCCACACATACCCAATCAGCATAGCTAGAAAGATGAACTTAACAGGAATCTACATACATTCTCTCCTTTTGTTCGGAAAATAATGCAACGCAAAGTCATTCTGGCCCGCGTTTTTCATCTGGCCCATCTGCCTCATTGTTTGATGGCATGTAGGTAAAATCACTTCAGACTGTGATACACACCTCAGTCACAGGTGGCTCAGCTGGACCATATCAGTTATTTAATATAACTAATATAATATAATATAATATAATATATATATGCGGCACGGTGGCTTAGTGGTTAGCACGTTCGCCTCTCAGCACTAGGGATTCCTGGTTCGAATCCTAATCTGGGTGGAGTTTCCATGTTCTCCCCGTGTCCGCGTGGGTTTCCTCCGGGTTCTCCAGTTTCGTCCCACAGTCCAAAAACATGGATCAAGTCAATTGAGTTCTCCAAATTCCCCCATATAGAGTGTGTATTTGTGTGTGTCTGTGTGAGTGAGTGTGTGCCCAGCGATGGATTGGCGCCCTGTCCTGGGTGTATCTGCCCAGCGCCCGAAACGTTCTCCCCTGGATGGGCATGGGGAACCCCCCGCGACCCTAATA
Source organism: Corydoras maculifer (assembly GCA_019802435.1). Lineage (NCBI taxonomy): Eukaryota > Metazoa > Chordata > Actinopteri > Siluriformes > Callichthyidae > Corydoras > Corydoras maculifer. The sequence continues at coordinate 355,623 of JAFMOD010001480.1, forward strand.
TAGGATAATAATGCTATAAAATGCCCTAATAATGCTATAAAATTAAATGAGCAAAGAAAAAAAAAATGATGACATAAGAAATTATGACAATCTCTGTGTATTAACTAGCCTTCAGTGCCCTGTTAAATATTCTATTTTTTACAATTTGCTTTAAATCCTTAAAAGAATTAACAATTATGGGAAAAACATACTTTTCATTAAGAAGCCAACTGAGCTATAAACTTTTCTATGTGGTTTCTAAGTTCTATGTGGTTTGGACGTTTTGGGTAAGATCTGCCTGCCTTACAACAAATCGGAGCTGAGATGACTGGGATGTGGAGTCTAGCCTGTTGTTCTGGAGTGACAACAGGTGACAGCACCGTTTTTGAATTTCATGCCCATGAATATTTATAGACTGTGGCATTTACGTACAGTATTATTCTACCTTTAAATATTTACATAAATATTGATTGGTATCTGTTGCATTGCTTGCTATTTGCTTCGTTTCAAATTGTTTGTTGTTCTATTTGTATTTTCAGATTTTTGGTGATGAATTTATTTAACTACTCCTATGATCTGCTACAAAATTTATGTGAGGCTTCTTTCTTACAATTCTGTTTTGTTAAATAAAGAATGATAATGTTTTATGTATTTAGTTTACTTATTAATATGGTGCTTTTTACAACTGAATTGTCTTAAAGCAGTTTTACAATTCTGTAAGCCATCAAAAATCTCACTTTTGCTTTCTCTGTAGCAAGTAACCTGGTGAAAACAGAGGCTCAGTGGATTTGGGCAGGGTTAACAGGTGTGAAACAATGATGTGTGTGTGTATGTATGTGTGTGAGTGTGAAAAGTTTGAACACACCTTCTTTTTGCTCCTCCTATTGTCCATGCTCTCAGTTGCACTTACTGTAAAGATGGACTTTGTAGTTCGACAATTCCAGACTGTAGTCCATCTGATTTTGCACTACAGTACATACTGTGTAGTAATGGTCAGGACCCCAATAGTACCACCACAGAGCAGGTATTACTTGGTTGATGCATTGTTCCTGTCCCAGCAGTGTCACTGAGGTGGAGAAATGAAACTACAGCAGCACTGCTGTACTAAAACCCCCTCACCACATCATATATATATATACGTATATATATATATATATATATATATATATATATATATATATATATATATATATATATATATATATA
>JAFMOD010001480.1:357437-369973 GCA_019802435.1 Corydoras maculifer
ATATATATATATATATATATATATATATATATATATATATATATATATATATATATATATATATACAGAAGATAACACATACAACAGAAACATACACATAAAATGAAACTAAATCAGTAAAAAAAAAAAGAAAGTAAAACTTTTACGTTTTTGTCATTTTGATTTTAAAGTTGATCTTATACATAAAAAAATCCACATAATATAGCATTAAATATTTAAATGTGTTTATTAGTTTATTTTAGTAAACATTTCAAATCTGTTTTTCTGACAATTTAATTAAACGACCTAAACAAAAATAATCCTTATTCATCAACATACTGTTTTATATTGTTTTCTTTAAGAGTGTGCTAATAGAAAGGTTTTACTGAAATGGAATGTAACACATTTAAGGCCAGAAATGGGCAAAACCATTTTCATTTATAAAAATCATTCCAGTTCTGAAAGCCACAAAATGAGAATACAGGCCCCAACTAGCAGTTGTGATTTCAACAGACAGGGTGACATACATTTTAGAGAACCGACATGAGTGGGCTAACCACACATGACTGACCGCTTGTCTACTGGGCCAGCAGCACAAAAAAGGGGAAAAAGGCAGTATAGAGGGAGATGGGAGAGTTTTGAAACCCACTTTCACTTCCCAAAGCGAGGCCCAGGGGGCTATTTTGATTCAAGCCTTCTGTCAGGCAGTTGTGCTCTGTAGGCCCCTCAGCTTTGCTAAGCGTGAGCCTAACGTTTAAGAGAGAAGGAACATAGAGAACATGAAGTACAAGCTCATTAGCATTGTCCCAAAGAGGAAATTCATTGTAGGTCAAGCTGGTTTGACGAGAGTTTAACATGGAAGTCGTGTGTGTGTTGATATACTGTATATGTATCACAGAGAGAGACAGAGGGAGAGAGAGAGAGAGAGAGAGAGAGAGAGAGAGAGGGAGAGGGAATTTTAGCTGTACATTTTTTGTCCAAGTCCCCAAAAAATAAAGATCTAAAGGTTAACTTCACAAAATAATCTGATAAAAATAAAAATAGTTTACTTTTTTGGATGACACAGTGGCTGAGAGGTTAGCATGTTTGCCTCTCAGTGCTGTTGATACGGGTTTAAATCCGAAATCCTGACCTCCCCGTGTCTTCGTGGGTTTTTAAAAAAATGTATTCAAGGTGAATTGGATAGAGGCTGCACTAAATTGCCCCTATATAGTGTGTAGGTGTGTGTGTGTGCCTTTGTGAGTAGGTGTGTGTCCAGCGATGGATTAGCGCCTGAAACATTCTCCACTAGATGGGCAAAGGTAAAACCCCCACTCACGTAATGTGTGACCCTAGTCCCTAGTATAGGGTTAAGCGGAAGAAAATGAGATGAGATTAGATTACTTTGTCAGTACATACTATATGTGGTTGGGTTATTGGTTTATCGTGGGCACAGGGGCATCAACATGTTGCAGGCCGGGTAAACAACCATACTCAAGAGCAACTGACCAGTTGACACACACAATCTAACCTCATTTCTGAATACACGACAGCCAAAAAGCTTCTAGACATACACAGAAAGATAAGCATGCCATCTTAAAACTAAAATGAACATTAAAACACTTGGAAATAATATCACACAACACTGATGTATTCCACAGCCATGAACATGACTGTGGAACCATCATTTAGCATTTAACCTAATTTCCATCCATCTATTATCTTCCGCTTTATTCTCTACCTCGGATTGCGGGGGGGGGGGGGGGGTAAGTTTTGGCCACTGGGCAGATAAACCCAGGACAGGGCGCCAATCTATCGCTGTGCACACACTCACTCACACAAACACACACACAATCTATATGGGGCAATTTGAAGAACTCAATTGACCTTGATCAATGTTTTTGGACTGTGGGTGGAAACCGGAGAACCTGGAGGAAACCCACGCGGACACGGGGAGAACATGCAAACTCCACCCAGATTGAGATTCGAATCGGGAATCCCTAGTGCTGAGAGGCGAACGTGATAACAACTAAGCCACCGTGCCGCCCTTAACCTAATTTATTATATCTTATTTAACTCAGTAAGTAATAAGTATTTAACTACTGAATCTGTTTGTATGAGATTGTATTCTCTGTTGATTTTCATCTGTTTCATAATGGGAGTTATGGCCTTAAGCAGGGGTTCTAGAGAAAGGTCTCCACAGAGACTAGTTGAAGACATTTCAGAAATGTGTGTATCAGTATTAAAGGATACATTACACAATATTGCCAAAGGTTGCTGGACATATCACTTATAAAAATTTGCTGAATGTAACATTTCAAATCCATTAAGAGCCATTCTTTTCGGTTGTAACTGTAATAGCCTCCACTCTTCTGTTAGGCTTTATAGTTATTTTTGAGTGTCTTTAGTTGGATTGTGTGCACATGAGGTCAGACTGTGAAAGATGTTGGAACACAAGGCCTGGCATACGATGTACTTTCCAATTCGACCCACAGCTTTAATATGAAGGTAAGAGATTTTTATTATCTGACTACATTTTCATGGACCCTACTTTGTAATATTACTAACAACTTTGGATGCATGCTCAGCGATAGATTGGCGCCATGTCCTGGGTGTATCTGCCCAGCGTCCAAAATGTTCTCTACTGGGAATCTGAGTAGAGGAATAAATTAATGATAATGGATGAATGGAAGTTAGATGCTTGTATTATAGTATGTTTTAGCTGGATATATGAACAATAAAAAGGCAAATTGTATAAACTGTAAAAATGAAACACTACAAGTTTAGGATGTCTGCCTCTCAGCGCTGAAACCTTTAAAGTAATAAGCAAATTTTTCGAATTACATGTTTAATGCACATAAACCTAAAATTTTATGTCACTTTCCTGCCAAATTAAGTAGAAACACTTTTTAAATGAATACAATCTATTTAAACCATTTTTAATATGGAAGTAAATAACAAAATGTATATTTTTGGAAGAACTCGGGGTGTTTTTGTGGCCGCAGCAGGACATGCACATGTAACTCTAAATCTCTTTAGCCCTGCATGTCCCAAGCTTCCTCTATTTTCAAGCCTTTAGGGTTTCAACAGAGAACTTCTCCATCTCAATGCATTGCGTCACCACATGGCACTTTGAGTGCAATCATATGACACTCAATGCCTTTAATGTTTTAAAAACCTTTAAACAGTTTTAAGTGGAGTGGCCTTGAAAATGCCAGTGTTTTTTTTCCTTCAGTGTAGCTTTTAATTTCTTTTCTTTATTTATTCAGTTCATTCAAATGTATTAATTAAGATACACAAGGAACTGTCAACAGCTGCCAAGATGTCAATCATTTCAATCTTCTTCACCCTTTTTTTCAAAGTCTAGCTACTAGCTAAGAGTTATCTGGACTCCGGTGCCTATTAAAATCCACACAAAATTAAAAAATTGTTACTTAAAATGATAAGCCCCGCCTCCTGTGAAAAGTTTAAATGAAGATTTATGGGATTAAGTTCAACCCAAATGCATTTTAATAGCATACAGCACAATTAAATGTTAAACCAATTTACCTGGACTTAAATAGATATTGTTTTGGTTGTAGTGCTAGATGGAAATGTTGTTATAAATAAGATGATTTTAAACTTTGTGTTAAGATCTTATGTTTATTTTATATTTGTCCCACTGCCACTGGTTGCAAAAGAAACCTTGACGTCTTCTGAGATTATTCAAAAACCTGTCCAGGTGGTGAGAAAACTGATAATTAATTAGGACAACATACAAGTTTTGGACCATCTTCACTCATGTGTGCATGTGTGTTCTACGTGTTATCTGGTTTTATAACACAGTCCAAAAACATGGATTTAAGGTGAAGTAGCTGCTCAAAATTTTCTCTATCTAAATTGCGCCTATATATATATATATATATATATATATATATATATATATATATATATATATATATATATATATATATTGTGTGTGTATGTGTGTGTGTGAATGTGCCCAGCTGGCTTAACACCCAGTCCTGGTTGTTTCTTCCCAGCACCCGAAACTTTCTCCACTAGAGGTGCATGAGAAACACCCCACAACCTAATCCCAACCTAATCCCATCGTTGTGTACAGTGGGCTGTTTTTTAAATACCAGCACTTTTAAAACAATGCTGGATAAGTCATGCAACATGCCAGCATTTGCAAAATAAATAGCATTTTGTAAAATTAGTGTTCAGCATCTGTTTTCTTTGTGGGACCACAGTACCAGTTGTGATGTGGAGAAAACAGAACACTTTAACTGATGTAAACATCGGGCGCTGGGCAGATACACCCAGGACAGGGTGCCAACCTATCACTGGGCAGACACTCACTTACACATTGAGTGACACACACACAAACACACTCTATATGGGGCAATTTGGAGAATTCAATTGACCTTGATCCATGTTTTTGCACTGTGTGAGGAAACCAAATTCCGATTCGAACTGGGAATCACTAGTGCTGAGAGGTGAATGTGCTAACCACTAAGCCACTATGCTACCCTCCATTTATTCAGTGCCATTTAAATTTATTATGTTGCCACCACCAGGCTTCACAGTTTTATTTCAGATATTTCACGTTTTATTCGGGATGCTATGTTTGGTTTTCACCAAAAGAATACACCAAAAGTTTAGTCTTGGTCTTAACTGCTCATAAACTTTTGCCACATGGCATCAGTATCACTGATGTGTTGTTGGGCAGTGTGTAAACGTCAATCCTCCCACCATGTCTTGCAGAGCCGCTTTGTGTAAAGCTCATGAGATTGTTGTAACATTCACAGGTCAGACAGTCCTGGATATAAAGGCTTGTAGGTCCTTAAGTTGTCATTGACTTTTTGTTAGCTGCTAGATTCAGATTATCAGGTGTTTATTGGACAAAGCTCCATTCTTATACATACAGCACACCACTCATAATAATTTTTACACAGTAAAATGTAAACTTTTTTATTGCACACTTAGAGATTATTGACAGTTACATGCTTCCAAATGTGTTAATAATTTGGAAAAGGTCATTTCCGTTTGCAGCATCATTATGTTCACAAAGTGAAGTCCATAAATAAATGATGGCAGTAACATCATATTAATAGCCAAGTTCAGGTTTATTTATTTATATAGCGATTTTTACGACAGCTTTACAATTTTTCATGCCTGGACCCTCCAGAGCAAGCTGAAGTGACAGTGGTGCGGAAACACTTCCCCATGCTTGATATTTTATAGGAAGTAACAGTGGTTGATATAAAGATATATATAATGAGTAGATTATATAGGCTTTTATTTGATATGAGAGTAAGTAAAATCTATAAATGTTGCTTTAGAGAAACCTACTCACAAAGAACATACTGAAAACATATGGACCAACGTATTGGAACACACCTGTCAATCATATAATTTGGGTGATTTCTGAGTCCTATTGATTGCCACAACTGGGATGAGGATTTGGAATCAGTCTGATCTCACAAATGTTGCACTAGATAAATTTACCAAAACATTTTCACAGACGGGGGGCGGCAGGTTGGCTTAGTGGTTAGCACGTTCGCCTCTCAGCACTAGGGATTCCCGGTTCGAATCCCCATCTGGGTGGAGTTTCCATGTTCTCCCCGTGTCTGCGTGGGATTCCTCCGGGTTCTCCAGTTTCCTCCCACAGTCCAAAAACATGGACCAAGTCAATTGAGTTCACCAAATTGCCCCATAGAGTGTATGTGTGTGCATGTCTGTGTGAGTGAGTGTGTGCCCAGCGATAGATTGGCGCCCTGTCCTGGGTGTATCTGCCCAGCGCCCGAAATGTTCTCCCCTGGATGGGCATGGGGAACCCCACCGTGACCCTAATATAGGATAAAGTGGAAGATAATGAATGAATGAATGACTCCAGAAGCTTGCAAGACGGTTTCACTGAAAACGGTAAGCTGCTAGCGCTACTGGGTGTGTGTGGGGGGGGGGGGGGGGGGGGGGGTGTCAAGGGTTTAGATTAGGATGCCATCATTTTGGATGTGTAGGTGTCCTAATACTTTTGGCCACATGGTTAACAAGTCCTCAGTACTGAGGATCCGGGTTTGGATGATGGGCTCAAATCCCTATCTGGGTGGAGTTTCCATGTTTTGGAAACTGTTCCATGTTTGTCTGGGTGGAGTTTCTGTGTGTTTTTTCCAGGTTCTTCGGATTCTATCCACAGGCCAAAAATATATATATTGTAAGTGTGTGCCCAGTGATGGTTTGGCACCCTGTCCTGGGTGGGACTGCTCAACACCTGAAATGTTCTCCCCTGGATTAGCATGGGGAACCATGGAAGATGATGAAATGAAACACTGTCTATCCTCACTGAAGATCATTCATCCATTATCTTCTGTAGGGTTGTGGGGGAGCCTCATGCCTATCCATGGGAGAATGTTTCAGGCTGATACACCCAGGACAGGGTGCCAATCCATCACTGGATACTCACTCAGCCACACTTATACACAGCACACACACAGACACACACACTAATCTATTTATCATCTTTCACTTAATCCTATACTAGTGTCGTGAGGAGATTCCCCATGCCCATCCAGGGGAGAACGTTTCGGGTGCTGAGCAGATACATCCAGGACAGGACGCCTATCCATCACTGGGCACACACCCACTCACTTACACACACAGTATAAAGGGACAATTTCAGAGTAGCCAGAAACCCTAGAGAAAACCCATGCAGACAACTCCACCCAGATCAGGATTCAAACCTGTGCCGAGAGGCAAACATGCTATGCAGCGATGGCAGGACCAGTAAGCCAGTGAAGCTCAGTACCAAAGTGAATTTGGTGTTTAAAAAAATGTTTTATTAATATCACTAAAAAGCTTTTTCCCAAAAAGGCTAATATAGTAAAACAATATTCCTATGAAACAGCCAAAAAAAAGCATGGATTCTGATCAACTTCCACATAAACATTTTATGGTGGTGAATTACCATTTAACTTTTTGCTCCACCAACCAAACTCATTCATCCAAATCCAACGCTACTCCGTTTTAAGCCAGCTTTATTAATAAGTGCTGATTTACTGGAGAAAATGGCAACAATTACAAATGCTCCATTAAGATTAATGATTTCAGCTATTGGAATAATACATGGAAACCAATTAGGCCCTAAAGGCCATTAGCCGACGTCTTAATGAAGCAAAAGTCAATTCTTTCAGCGGGGCTTTTTTGCACCAGGTATGAAATCTAAAGAAGGTGGCACGGAGGCTTAGTGGTTAACACATTCGCCTCTCAATGCTAGGGATTTCCTATATAGAAATTGCCCCATATAGAGTGTGTTTGTGTGTGTGAGTGAGTATGTGCCCAGCAATAGAGTGGCGTCCTGTCCTGGGTGTGTCTGACCCCCTCCCACGACCCTAGTAGAGGATAAAGCGGAAGATAATGGATGGATGGATGAAATCTAAAGGGAGACACCATGGAGACTTCGTGTTTAGCACATTCGCCTCCCGGCACTAGGGATTCCAGGTTCGAATTCCAATCTGGGTGGTTTACATGTTCTCCCTGTGTCCGTGTGGGTTTCCTCCTGGTTCTCCGGTTTCCTCCCACAGTCCAAAAACATGGATCAAGGTCAATTAAATTCTCCAAATTGCCCCATATAGAGTTTGTTTGTGTGAGTGAGTGAGTGTGTGGCAAGCGATAGATTGGCGCCCTGTCCTGGGTGTGTCTTCCCGGTGCCCGAAACGTCCCCCCCCCCCACGACCCTAGTAGAGGATAAAGCGGAAGATAATGGATGGATGGATAAAATCTGAAGGGAGACACCATGGAGACTTAGTGGTTAGCACATTCGCCTCCCAGCACTAGGGATCCCCGGTTCTAATCCCAATCTGGGTGGTTTACATGTTCTCCCCGTGTCCGTGTGGGTTTCCTCTGAGTTCTCCGGTTTCCTCCCACAGTTCAAAAACATAGATCAAGGTCAATTGAATTCTCCAAATTGCCCCATATAGAATGTGTTTGTGTGAGTATGTCCCCAGCGATAGATTGGCGCACTGTCCTGGGTGTGTCTGCCCTGCGCCCGATACATTCTCCCCTGGATGGGCAAGGGGAACCCCCACGCGACCCTAGTAAAGGATAAAGCGGAAGATAATGGATGGATGGAAGGATGAAATCTGAAGGGTGACACCATGGAGACTTAGTGGTTAGCATGTTCACCTCCCAGCACTAGGGATCCCCGGTTCGAATCCCAATCTGGGTGGAGATTCCATGTTCTCCCCATGTCTACGTGGGTTTCCTCCGGATCCTTTGGTTTCCTCCCACAGTCCAAAAACATGGATCAAGTTCAATTGAATTCTCCAAATTGCCCTATATAGAGTGTGTTTGTGTGAGTGAGTGAGTGTGTGGCAAGCGATAGATTGGTGCCCTGTCCTGGGTGTGTCTGCCCTGCGCCCGAAACGTTCTCCCCTGGATGGGCATGATAATGGATGGATGGATGGATGAAATCTAAAGGGGAGACGCCATGGAGACGCGGCGCTGGCAGGACGGGGGCTTTGTCTGCTTCGGGGAGGATGTGAGCACTTCCTGGATTTGATAGTCGCCTCGGTCCCAGTCCGGTGCCTGCGCTGTGTGACGGACTCCTCTGTAAAGCGCTTTTATTCGACGCGTCTCTTCTGAGGATCTGTCCGCCGGTTCGTGCGGGATGCGCCGCTGGTAGTCATTTCATGCACCGACGGGCGCCGCAGCGTTTGTCTCCGGGACGAGCCGCCTCATTCTAACAGGTGGTGAGCGATTTCAGGTGGAGCTGCAGCAGGGGGGTGTGCGCTCGCTTTATTTCACGGCCGAACGCGATTTTTTGGGGGGGGTGTTTATTTTTTTGGAATTCTCGCAAACCGGAGCCCTAACAAAGAACCCAACTCTCGCCATTTTCGCCGGCAAATTTGGCACATTCGATCTGGGATGTAATTAGCATGATAATCTAGGCTACAGCACACAGGTGGGGGAGACAGATAGCCTGTGCGTGGCTTTTTTTTTTGTAGGACGGCCCACTCTCGCCGGTTTCTCCAGAGAGAACCCAGCTCCCACATTTGTTCCCTTTTTTTCCCTCCTCTCTCTTGTGTGGGACAGGAAGAGAACGGCTTCAGCAAACAGGTGCGCGGAGGGACAGAGGCGCACGCACTGACTCATTGTTCAGCCCGGGATACACCTATTCGCTCCGTGCGCGCAGCCCGGCATCTCTCGGCGACGGGGCACAGCGCGCGTTCGCAGGCGCAGGCAGGCAGTCGGGCAGGCAGGCAGGCGGGCAGGCAGGCGGCTCATCTTCGAAGGCGCGCACATCGCAGGCGGATCGGCATTCGGACGCTTTCGGGAAGAACGTCACACCCCGCGGGCTCGATGGCAGGCAAGAAGCACGGCGCCGAGCTCTCCAAGAGGAGTCCCGCACCATCCGACGGGGACATGTACGGCGAATTTCAGGACTGGTGCCTCCGCACGTACGGGGACTCGGCCAAGACAAAGACGGTGACCCGGCGCAAATATGATAAAATTCTGCTGGCGCTCTCACAGGGCGAGGACTCGGAGACCTACGCCGACAGCAGCCACATCAACGCCAAATTTAAGTTCTGGGTCAAATCCAAAGGGTTCCAGGTCGGCGACGGGCAACGAGACAGAAAAGGGAAATCCGAGCGACCCGTGCTGTACGTCCCCATCAAGACAACGGTTAGTGTGTCTCTCTGTTCTCCCCTCCCTCCTCCCTCTCCACTCGGTTTAATGCCGGCGTGCGTAACAGCCCTTGAATTTGCCTATGCAAATAGGCTGTTCAACAGTTCTGCGCAGGTACACGGCCGAATGACAGAGTTGGCATCACGCGGATCGCTGTCAGTTCTTAAAATGAGCGAGGGCTGGGACTGTTAGTCCGCCTCCTCTGTGGAGCCCGAGAGCTGCCACATACTAATATATCAAGAGTTAAGGCAGGAGTGGAAGAGCACAGCCGTCAAACTGTTGCTACAAAGCCATTGCTCAACCCCGTGTGATGTTGACACTCCCCCCCCCCCCCTTTTTTGATTTGATATCTCGAACACACCCAATAACATTGGAGAATCTTGAGTTCACTCAAGGTGAAACGTCCTGAAACCTCCATGTTCTCCCCGTGTCCAAGTGGCTTTCCTCCGGGTTCACCGGTTTCCTCCCACAGTCCAAAAACAAGGAGCGAGGTCAATTGGATCCTCCAAATTGCCCCGTATAGAGTGTGAGTGCGCCCAGCGATAGGTTGGTGCCCTGTCCTGGGTGTATTTGCCCAGCACCCGAAATGTTCTTCCCTGTATGGGCATGGAGAACCCCCCGGGATAAAAAGCGGATGATAATGGATAGATGGATGGGTGGATGAGAATGAAACGGGTAAAGGGAGGTTTTGGGGCAGGATGCGATGGAAAGGCCTGTAGACGCCGTGTTTTTTTAAGCTGGGTCGTGGGCTATGTCCCAAACCACGACGCACACAGGACTGAAATGAAACGGGTCCCTAATTTGCCCTAGAACTCGTTCCCCGGTGGCGTAAGGTTCGTACGGTACGGGGTGGGGCGGGTGGTTCACCTGGGGATAAGTTGAACACCCCGACCCGACAGACTAACCCACTCTGGCTGCGTGGTGGCCGAGCAGCAGGTGTGTGCGTGTCAGTTGACACGACAAGCCCACGGCGGGAGGAAGGAGGTGGCGGGACGCCGCAAATTCGGATGATTGAAGTAGACAAGGGTGCTGTGCGGTTTGGGACGCGGCCAGCGCTCACCTCTTCCACACGCGTCCTCGTCCACCTCGGTTGCGTTGGCTTTGTCTCAACCGGCGCTTCAGAGCTGCGAAGCAAAACAACCGCGCCGTAAACACAAAACCGTACGCTTTAAAGCAACGTATTTCAAGATCGAGCGTCAGAACCCGTCGACGTTTTTAGAAGAGCGTGTCAGCTGATTGAGTCACTGGGCGTTGAGTGCGCGCAAGTTTGGCTGTGTGTGGGTTTCACATGAACAGGATTCAAACTCCACACGCGTCATCCGTCTGATGGCGTGGTCGGGCCGATTAAGATCGTTTAAGCACATTTCACTTTTACCAAACTCGTCAGCCGCACATTGATTTTTACTCCTCAGCAGGGTAATAAGGCTAAATTGATCCAATTACGCATGACAGTGGGAGCTGGGGTTCCCCAAAATCAAAGCGCTGGCGGATGGGGACCTGAGCGGATCATGTTAATGTCCTGTGGCGGCTGTGGACACACCCTTAATTGGCAACACCTGCTCGAGCTAATCAGCTTTTTAAGCGGACCTTGTCACTAATGGCTCAGGTTTGGAGAGCCAGGTTTCAAACTAGGTGGAGTGTGTTAACTGTGTCTTAAAGCAAATGAATCTGCAAACTATGACCCTGTCCTGGGTGGATCTGCCTGAAACGTTCTCCCGTGGATAGGCATGAGGAACCCATTCCCCCCACCCCTACTTTAAAATCGAGGTGAAGATAATGGATGAATGAGCTTCAGCGGGCAGCACGGTGGTTTAGTGGTTAGCACGTTCGCCTCTCAATGCTAAGGGTTCCCGGTTCAAATCCCAATCTGGGTGGAGTTTCCATGTTTTCCTTGTGTCCGTGTGGGTTTACTCCGGGTTCTCCGGTTTCCTCCCACAGTCCAAAGACATGGATCGAGGTCAGTTGAATTCTCCAAATCACCCCATATAAAATTTGTTTCTGTGTCTGTGTGAGTGAGTGTTCCCAGCGACAGATTGCCGTCCTGTCCTGGTTGTATCTGCCCAGCACCTAAAACGTTCTCCCCTGGATGGGCATGGGAACCCGACTCCCCCCCCCCCCCCCCCCCCCCCACACACACGTGAACCTGGAAGATAATGGATCGATGGATAACAGACAGTGTTCAGCTGTGTCTTAGAGACACACAGTTGATCATAGTGTAATGACTATTTTTTGTATTGTTTGAGCATAACTGTGCCCAAAAAAAAAAAACAGTTAAACCACAAACAACGGTGTAACTGTGTCTCACAGCCAAATGATCCTGCAAATGCACAGTTAAACAGTTTAAGGTTTCTTTTTTTTTTTTGGTATTAGCATAACTGCACCAAAATAAAACCCCATTAAACTATCATCTATATGGCTGTGAGACACCTTTAACCACAGTTGATCGTAGATTAATGTTTTTTTTTTTTTTGGTGCTGTCATGTTTAAATCAAACTGTATACGGAGCAACATTGAGCCATGGGTATTGTTTATTTTGTTTTTGAGGTTTAAACTCAGTCCTTAATGTTTAAGTAAAGGGAAACGTTAGTGCTACAGCATGTAAATTATGACCTCTTTTCCCACCAGAAGCTGCATTAAGGATTTGTTGTGAAACCGACGCTGTGTTAAATGCAATGTAATAAAAATATACGTTGATTATTTTGAAATCTCATGAACTCATGTGATTTCAACTTGGGCTAAATTGAAATTTTGGGACACAATCCATTACAAATTTTGGCAATTCATCTGCACAAAGGTTGTTTTATTAAGTACAGATATGCAAAAAAGATTAATTAGGTCAAACTATCTAATATATATATATATATATATATATATATATATATATATATATATATATATATATATATATATAT
>JAFMOD010001480.1:377395-442395 GCA_019802435.1 Corydoras maculifer
AAATATATATATATATATATATATATATATATATATATATATATACACACACACATACACTAATGTTACTATACATTATACTCATCTCATTATCTTCTGCTTAATCCTATACTACGTACTAGGGCTAAGGGGAAGGGGGGGAGGTTCCCTATGCGAACGTGCTAACCATTCCAAGTTAAGCCAAGCCTCCATGCTGCTCTGTGTACTATAGTGTGGAATAAAGCTCCCCAAAGTACTTCATATCAATGCTTTGATCTAATAGTGAATGGCAAAATAGTTTCTCCTGAACACTAAATTGTATTTTCAGTATATTCAGTGACGTTTTTTGAATTGATCATCCTTCAATTGAAATTAGGTCAAAACACCGTATTACTGAAAGTAGTTCTGATGAACCCTTAATGGAACCCTTAACATACTACAAAGCATGTTCAGAAGTCTGCAGATTACTGGAGAAATAATCAACCCAGCAGCACGGTGGCTCAGTGGTTAGCACGTTCGCCTCTCAGCACTAGGGATTCCCGGTTCGAATCCCCATCTGGGTGGAGTTTCCATGTTCTCCCCGAGGGTTTCCTCCGGGTTCTCCGGTTTCCTCCCACAGTCCAAAAACATGGATCAAGTCAATTGAGTTCTCCAAATTGCCCCATATAGAGTTTGTTTGTGTGAGTGAGTGTGTGCCCAGCGATAGGTTGGCACCCTGTCCTGGGTCTATCTGCCCAGCGGCCGAGACGTTCTCCCCTGGATGGGCATGGGGAACCCCACCGCGACCCTAATAGAGGATAAAAGCGGAAGATAATGAATGAATGAATAATCAACCCTTCTGGAAGCAGAACATCATGTTTGGATTATAAAAAATAGCTTCATGCATCACAAGACTTTCTCATCAACGAAATCACAATCCTTAATAAGAAATAAATTCATAATAAAAATCTGTCATCATAAAAATTCATAAGGACTGTATAAATAAATGACCTATTTTGAATAACAAAAAAAAAAGAATTAGACTTCTGGGAACAAATTAAAGGTGTTGGAATGAACTGCTCAATCACCAAAATTAACCCTAATCAAAATTTGTATAAGTTACTCAAATCAAGAACTATGACTAAGCCGTGTAATCAAGATGTGGCTTAAAATCCCCCACAAACAATGTGAGATTAGTTTCTTCCCACACAATGCACCTGAAAGTTATCAATGCAAAACCAAGGCTTGTGTCATACAGACTGCTTCTGTCATTTCACATTTTTGTACTGTTGCTGCAGTGTTGGTGTTCTTACCTCATGGGAAGTAGGTTCTGGGTTTAATTAGTGTGGGAAATTACCTATCTGTACCTTCCATAGCCCAAAAACCTGTAGATGAAATGAAGAGTTTTCCTATGTGTTTGTCTGTCCTGCGATAGACTGGTGACTTGACTGGCTTTGGGATGTGTGTTGGAATTAACTTTAGCAACAGCCTGATCTCTGATCTCATCTCATTATCTTCCGCTTGTAATCCCATACTAGGGAATAGCCTTGTGGCAGGGTTCCCCATGCCCATCCAGAAAATAAATGCCCCAGGCACTGGGCAGATTCACCCAGGACAGGGTGCTAATCCATCTTTGGGCAAACACTCACTCACTCACTCACTCACTCACTCGCACAGACACACACATACACTATATGGGGCAATTAAGTGCAGCCAATTTGCCTTGAATCCATGTTTTTGTGCCTCCTAACCTGAATTTTATCAGAAAAAAATACAAGAGAAAATCAATCAATACATATAACACATTAACTGAAATATTGTTTATATGACCTGTACCTGTATGCATCATCACTTTATTTGAAACATGAGCTTCATGCACAGGTGGGCCAGAATGACCTCGCATGCTTAAGGGCATTAAATGACCTTTAAGGCCCTTTATTCCTGGACATGGCACAGAGATGACAACCATGTGAAAAAAGTAGGGGATGTCAATGAAATGTGTACATGATGGCTCTTCTAAATGGGACTTTTTCAAGGACAATAGCTTAAACTATGATTCATATAGGAATAAGGAGAAAGAAGAGGAAACGAAATGTCTGAAGTTAAAAAGGGACAGCGAGCGAGATAAAGGGGATTTTGGGCCAGTAAAGGGTGATGGGAGGAAACAGTCACAAAGCCATCACATGCAGTTGACACCCATGTCCCTGTGGATACTAATAATAGCCCCATAATGTACCTCTTTCCTCTGTCAGTCTCTCTCCCTTCTTGTGAAGGCAACTGTTGCTACAAAGTGTTCATGGTGCTCTGTTTGTATATAGCAATAAAAGACAGGACAATCATTTATTGCTTCGATTTAAAAAACAAAAACAAAAAAACAAACAAACTACTATTTGTGACTTTTTTCTAAAGCTGTTTAAATATATATTTTAGCCAAACTACACACACACACACACACATAGACACGTGTATTTATGTATGTATGTATGTATATATATATATATATATATATATATATATATATATATATATATATATATATATATATATATATATATATTTTATTATTATTTTTTCTCTGTATGTAATGGTACAAACCAAGTTTTTAAAGAATAATAGATGATGGTGGCTCTTGGAGGTCTAAGTCCTATCATCTGTAACAGATGTTGTGGGAGGAGATTAGCTGGAAGCGCCATAGTGGCTTGACTACTGTTAGGTGCTTGTATGTTAGAGGAGGAAACCCTGCTACGATTTATTGTGTGTTTTAAAGTGTGTTAAAAGGCCTGTTGCTAAATGAGTTTGAATGCATCCTGCTGTTGCATAGTCCATTGCTTTGGCTTCTGTTCAGGATCTGGCAATATGTAGTCTGGCGAAGGCTAAAGTGTAATTGAGACTCTGCACCTTATCTGTTCATGTATCTGTGTGACCTCTAGGAGACCTCATCACCCTTAGATAAATGCAATAAATTGGTCAGATTGACCAAGTCCCACAAAAAGGCACTACTTGAGTAGTGTAGTGAGAGTGTCAGGTGTTGTGTGTATGCTTCTGTCGTGGGGGGTTGGCTCCAGGGGCTAGCATGTATCCCTTGTGATACAAGGCCCCTGCACCTGTTATGGTGGTGAATATTGCTTTTATGTCACCCAATTCTAGTATCTTGAATTATTCTTTAATAATTTTGTATTTGTTTCTTTATTTTCAGTTGTTGATTTAAAATGTTTAAAGCTCTCTATGTAATACCCTACCCCATATTTGTCTTAAATGCTTAAAATGAAATAGATGTGTACCTGCCTACACCCCTCCCCCAAGTACCTTACACTAAGCTGTAACCCTGGATCAAATGACACACAGAATTAAAGGGAAGGACTTAGAAAAAGATGGTTCCTCCTGGGTGTATTAGTTGAGGTTATTTTGTCACAAAATAAGAGTACTTTAAAGGTAATTGTTTCCTTAAGGTACAATTAATATCCAGAGGTTGTACGCTGGTAAATTAAGTACATAATGTAAGCTTATTCCAAATTATGTATGAAATATATAATATAACATTTATTTTGCCTAAAGAAACTATTATAGGAGCAACATGGTTTTCCAATCACTACAATTGCAGACTGTCCCACAACCACGTACTATTCAATTGTAATTAATTTGTACATTGTGTTAAATATAAAGACAAAATGTTTGGAACACCTTTTCATTATACCTTTATTCTAAGGTATAATAAATATACCATTTCTAAGGGACTTTATTCTAAGCGGGTTCCTTCTTTACAGCTATAACCCACAGCCTCAACACTTTGATGAAGGCAGTCCACATGATTATGGAGTGTTTCTGTCGGAAATTTTGCACATTTATCCAGATCATTTGTGAGGTGGACCCTAATGTTGGACAAGGCCTGACTCACGATCTCAATTTTAAAGCTGTTCAGTAGAGTTGAGGTTCTAGCTGTGAACGGACAAATCAAGTACTTTTAAACCACACTTACTGAACCTGGTTTTGAAGATCTAGAAAGCATACAGTTAAGCAAAATGCAGTGCTAGGGGCTTGATTTTATAAACCTTCCTTAGTGGGTCATGTAAATTCAGTGATTAAAGAACGATGTTCCAATACTTCAGTCTTTAGAGTATATATGCATTGCTTGCCCTGAAAATTAAGATACACATATGATGTAAGTAAGAAGTTACTATTTAAAGGTAGAACGTAACTCTACACTATTGAAGAATTTTGTGTTTTCTAAACCTTATCAAAGGGGGGTTCCTCAAGCCCATCCAGGGGAGAACATTTTGGGTGCTGGGCAGATGCACCCAGGACAGGGTTACAACTTTTCACTGGGAACACACTCTCTCACATGCATTATAGGGGCAATTTATAGCAGCAAATTATCCTTGAATCCATGTTTTGGACTGTGGGAGAAAACTGGAGAACTTCTAGACAACCAATGCTGACATGGGGAGAATATGGAAACTCCACCTAGATCGGGATTTGAACCCATTTCACCCGTTGTATGGAATTTCTTTTAGTAAAACCATAAGCCAGAATAACATTTTACTGAAAAAGTAAATTCCCTTTTTTGGCTTGTTGTCGCAGCAGGTACCGTGGTCTGTTACAGCTTTTAGAACCCCATTTTAAGAGATGTATTAAGCTTCCACTGCAGGGTGGCTTCTTTCCCCACACATACGAGCCTTTAGTGATGTAAGTAAACACTGATTGGCCCAGATGCAGGTGAACAGCGTTGTACAACTCTCACATGTGCCAAAGCTTCAGTGAAGTAAATAACAGCTTAGTGTTGAAATTGATTTACAAAATTGGACAAATGGACAGACTTCGAATTCCAGGCTTTTTGGCATTCGCATGTTAAGAATAAAATCCATCTTTGGGAAATCCGTGTTGATGTTTAACTTAAGATCCACCAAACACTGAATCACAGAGAGAAAACCAAGGTGCTGAAAGGGGATTACACGAAAAATAAAAGACCACATCAACCAAATCTCCCGTGTGTAAAAGCTTCTCCCGCTTGCGAACTCAATGACACGTTTGTATTGTTCTTCTCACAGAGCAGGGAGAAAGTGGTAAAGCGATGACTAAAGGACATTAAGATTATGAGGCACCACTTTTGAGTACTTTGTAAACACGTTCATGAGCATTTTGTAAACCTTTTAAAGGAAACGATTTTAAATAAAATGCTCCTCTGGGTTCAAACCCAATTACTTCTGTGGCTGTAATGTACAGACAGCGAAACACACCTAAAGTTCCAGAGGTGTTCCGCTTTTACATTATGTGCGGAGGTCTTTAATGAAGAGCGTCAATCAAGACCAGCCATTATATTCATCATGTTCTAAAGCGTGAAGACAAAGAGAAAAATAAACCTAAATCCAAATGTAATCATCCATTCATTGTCTTCTGCTTAATCCTCTCCTAAGGTTTTGGGAGGTTTGGGATGCCCATCTAAAAGAGAGGGTTTCGGCCGCTGGGCAGATACACCCAGGACAGGGCGCCAATCTATCGCTGGGCACACACTCACACAGGCACACACAAAACACATAAACATACTCTATATGGTGCAATTTTGAGCCTTTAATGTACATTGAATCCATGTTTTTGGACTGTGGGAAGACGCCAGGGAACCCAGAACATGGAAAATCCACCCAGATCAGGATTCGAACCCAGATCTGGTTTGCTGAAAGGCGAACCACTAAGACACTGTGCCGCCTTAAATCTTAATCTTAATTTATCTTATTGAATCTACTCAAAGTAAGACGTTCTTCACCTGCAGCGAAAAGAGGGATTATAGCATCTTCTTTCCTCTACGCACACAACGCCAACTTTGTCCGCCCGTGGGTTTCTAACATCTGCTGTTTCTAGCCATTTGCGTGTCATCCCAGTCACAAAGTACCTCCCCTCCTCCAGCTACTGCTCTGATGTCCTCAGCACTCCACGGGTCAGAGCCCTCCTCACCCCCCCGTCTTTTGCCACGACACCTGGCATCTTCAGCTTTGACTGTTGCGTTCTCAGTGAATGTACAGAAATCTGTGGCCTTGGCTGTGCATCCCCTCTGCAGAACATGCCCACACAACCGCAGGTGCTTCCCAGGTTTTGTGGAAATGTGGAACCCTATGAAAACCTGAAACAGGATTTCTTAAGCTCAATTACATGCTTCATTTATAGATTGCATTGAATGAACATTTAAATACATGTGTTGGTTATTGGGCAGCACGGTGGCTTAGTGGTTAGCACGTTTGCCTCTCAGCGCTAGGAATTCTCGGTTCGAATCCCCATCTGGGTGGAGTTTCCATGTTCTCCCTGTGTCCATGTGGGTTTCCTCCGGGTTTTCCGGATCAATTCAAATGAGTTCTCCAAGTTCCCCCATGTAGAGTGTGTATGTGCGTGTGTCTGTGTGAGTGAGTGTGTGCCCAGCGATAGATTGGCACCCTGTCCTGGGTGTATCTGCCCAGTGCCCGAAACGTTCTCCCCTGGATGGGCATGGGGAACCCCCCGCGACCCTAATATAAGATAAAGTGGAAGATAATGAATAAATGTTGGTTGGTGTAACTGCCGTCGTGTCGTGTTCCTGTGCTGCTGTAGATTATTCTCCTTGTTGCATTAAAAGAGCAGAACACTGAATATTAGCAGAGCCTCTGGCAGATAATAACTATCAAATAGCTAAAGTTATAAGACTAAAATGCTGTTAACATTTGGCATAAAGGTAGTTACTAGTTTTATATCAAACATATAAATCAACACACATCTCAATTATTAAACCAACACGTATAAGCAAAACCATTTACAATTTTCTATATTAATATAAATGTGGCCTGATCGTAATGATGTCACTACTGTGAGTACTTTCAGGGTTAAAGCAGAGACATACACTTGTACATGGGTGTACAAATTAAGAGAATTTGTGTTGCAGTCTCATCACAGTGCACCCCATAGTTATTGGAAGCACCTTTGGATGTTCATTGGATTGGCCCAGAAGAAAAACCCTTAAGGAATACACTCCTGAGGGGAAATAGGCCATACATCAAAAAGGCAAAATATTAAGCTTTTAATAGTCTTAATGAAACGTCACTGGTTCAGAAATGAGCAGGCGCTAAGAAAACGCACTCCTGAGACCTGTGCCACCTTACTACTTATTGCTACACTAAATTTGTTTGTGGGTAAAAGGCTTGAAACAAGTATTTTTACATTTCTAGTCTTATATACCAAGATAAATTTGAAGACTTAAAAGAAAATCATGGATTGTTTACTTTATATTTACATTTAGTCATTTAGCAGACTCTTTTATCCAAAGTGAATTACAAATGAGAGAACACAGCTAGAAAAACCAGCTACACTGTAGTATAATCAAACCTGATGGGGCCTCTAGATTATTATTAATTTATTTATTTTGGGGCTTGTGGAAGAGATGTTTTTTGAAAAATGGTTTATTTGTGCAAAATTATCAGTTAATGATTTTTGCTTACCATACAACTTTATCCACAAGCTTTAAGCTTTAAAAGTTGACATATTCTAATGATTAATTTGTTGGTAGTCCTATGGAATCTTAATATTTTTGGTTCGGACAATTCTTTTGGCCAAAGAGGTTAAATGTAGGGAATTAATTGGGAATTAAAGAGGTCTCATATTAAATAGTATTCTTAGATGTTATACCATTTAATTTTATTTCTTAAATATATGTCTGTTATTGTTTGGACATCATGACATAAGCGTAGTGTATATATTTCACAAAAATGTCTCGGCCTATAGATATAATATGCGGTTTTCACCGCAGAGAAAATTGTATTAATGATAGATTAATAAGAGGTGACTGCATAGGCATTGTAATCCCATGACGGCTAATGTGCAAACAATCCAAGATATGGTGACAAGCCAGAATGGATTGATTTCATTAGTAAGCTTTGAGAAGAGAGAAAGCGACATTGAGCTTACATTACCTGGTGACAGATGAGCTCTTACTGTCATGTGCAGTTTATCAGAGCAGTGAGACACCCTAAGTACTCATTTGGGAATAACCAGTCTTCCTACATTATATGTTGTGTATGGACTGCATTGTGATGCTTCTATATAATCCAACAATAAAATAAAGATCCAGTACAACATTACCGTATTAGTTTTGTTTTTGTTTATTTACCACTGTCTGAAGAACGTGCATGTATTAATGGTTTTCACCACTTAAATAGAGTTCTGAAAAATAAAACTAAAGATTTAATTGAATTTAATTAAGGGAAAGACTGCACAGTGGTACAGTAGTTAGCATTTCTGCATTATGCCACAGAAGGTTTGATTCCAGGTTGTAAAAAATGTATTAAAACTTGCTAATAGGTAAATTGTAAATATTTTCTCCATGTGTCTGCTGTGGGATTCCTCCGTGTTCTCCGGTTTCCTTCCACAGTCCAAAAACATGGATTCAAGGTGAATAGGTTGCTCCAAGTTACCCCTGAATAATCTTTGTGTCTGATTGTTTATGCAGCGATAGATTGGTGCTCTGTCCTGGGTATATCTGCCCAGCGCATGAAAGATTCTCTCCTGGATGTGCATGAGCATAGGGAAACCATCCATCTACCTATCCATTAGCTTTCGCTTTATCCTCTATTAGGGTCTATTCTCTCCCATCCAGCGGAGAACGTTTCGGGCGCTGGGCAGATACACCCAGGACAGGGCGCCAATCTATCGCTGGGCACACACTCACTCACACAAACACACTCTATATGGGATCATTTAGAGAATTCAATTGACTTTATCCATGTTTTTGGACTGTGGGAGGAAACCAGAGAACCCGGAGGAAACCCACGCGGACACGGAGAGAGCATGGAAACTCCACCCTGATTGGGATTCGAACCAGGAATCCCCAGTGCTGAGAGGCAAACGTGCTAACCACTAAGCCACCATGCCGCCCTATAGGAAAACCATGCCCATAATTATTTGTAACAACTTAATTTTTTTTGACTAAAAAGTGACCAAGTATAATGTTTTGTCTGTTAATAATATCTGTCTATATATTCTGTATCAAATTTATGCAGGAATATAAAAAAAGACTTAAGGGTTCACAGCCATCAAGCACCACTTTTATATATATATATATATATATATATATATACATACACTAAGCTATACATGCAGTACGGGGCCTTGGAAGTCCACAGATGAAGCGTGGCTTAGCACCGCCCCCTGTTATTTGGTTATTTATGTTGCCATGGTTACTCCAGTCAATTACAGTGGGCACGCCCACACAGTTCAGACCTTGCAGAGCAGTGGTGCTTTTCTACAGCCTTTTCAGAATTAAATCTGATTTTGAGTATTAGTAAAATGTAAATGTCCTGTAAATATTGTCAGAGATTGTAATTATACAATGTGTTTACATTTTGTACCATAGTAAAATTTTCCAATCTAGAATTGTAAGCTGACCAACCAAAAGAACGAGCCAGAGTTAATGACTTGGAACTGAAAATCTGCATTCTGCTCTCCTTATTCAAGAAAGTCCATGTTCCTGCTGAGATCAAATGTACATTTTGTACAGCGTTGTGGCGATATTCATAAAGCGGATGTGAAGCCATGAAAAAATAATATTGACATGAGAGAATTTGAATGACTTCATAGAAGTGCCAGCAGTAAATCGTAGTTCTTTAGTCAGATAGCTAAATATAACATGCTCGTCATATAAAGAGCACTGCCGAAACACACACACGGAATTCTAGAAATACAGGGGGATCGGGGAAGGAAGATTTGAGGGTTGCTGGTGATGCATCTTCTGAAACGTGCCGCTGTGCAGTGGAGGCACAGTTTGATAAAATAAGCAGTGCTATCTGGGACCCTGAGATTGAGGACTGGTCCTTGAATGTTCCCCATGCTTTCTGAATTATTCATTCTCTTGTTGATTTCCTTATCACTCTCTATGCTCCTCATTTAAAGGGTACTGAAATTCATCCCTCACCTGTTTTGCCCGTTACTACATCTGCTTTTTTCAGTTTGCTAAACAGCTTTGCGTTTTTTTGTTCAGAAATGTAATCACTAATGGAATCAAACACATACATTTGATTCATCAAATGTGGCCAAGCTGGGGCTGTACTGAAAGCGGATGGTGCCGGTGCCTTCATCGCATTCCTGTGGTTGCCATGGTGAGTAGAGTCCCTGCCATGGCTGCTCCTTTGCAGAAGAAATTAGCAGCGCTTTAATTGGCTCAGGGCTCACAATGTGCCTTATCTGCCTCTTCTTCATTGAGGTAACTCCCTGTACTCCACATCCATCCTGTGCTGTGCCTGTATATGGCCCAGTATTATTGGAAATCAGTGTAGATTTGTGTCGCGAAAGGAACCAGTCTGGAAATGAATGATTAGGTAGCGGTGCTTGATGTATGCTTGATGTGTGCATACTTCTATTTCAAAATGAATTAATTTCCCATTAATTTGGCCAAGTGCAACACCCAGAGGGGCACAATTTCGCTTTTACTTTATTTTCTGTTTATTATTATATATATATATATATATATATATATATATATATATATATTTTTTTTTTTTTTCATTTTGTAATCTTTATTTTTTAAATTGCAGTACTGCTATTGGAGGAGCAGTCGGTGGGTGTGGCTTCTGCAATTTAACAATAAAGGATGCACCCAGTTTAGTAGTGTGTGTAATGTACGTGAGGATGCATTGCGTGTAATTTAAGTTTTTTCATTAAAAAGACAACAAAATTTACCGAATGATAGAAGTTCTCATTACATGGTTCAGCTCATCAGTTTGGTTTTGGATGTATTGCTGGTAATCGGTTTTGAACGACTGCCAGCAATTTTAATAAACAGAACCATGAACCTCAAGCATAAAGCCATAATAAACACATTTTTTAAGTTTTATAGATGTTTAAAAAATACAAATTTATAATGGAACTTTTTATTTAACCCCCACAGTATTTGTTTACTGACCAATTTAATAAATACACTTTATTACTGTTTATATCATAATTCATCTTACCATGTAGATGCACTTTTTAGTTCTACAGTTACATACTGCAGTCCATCTGCTTCATCTGCATACTTTTTACGTTCATGTACTCTGTTCTCTAATGCTCAGGTGCAGGTGAGCAGAGCAGGTGCTCTTTGGGTGGATGATCATTCTCAGCACTGTGGTGATGCTGATGCTTTGATGGGTCAAAGTGTGTTTCTCTGGTTCCAGTGGATCAGACACAGCAGTACTCTCAGTGTCACTGCAGAACTGACAATAAACAATCCACCACCCAAATGATACATGTTCCGTGATGGTCCTGACCAATAGAGAACAGAGAACCAACGGGGACTAACCAAAACAAAGCAAACAGATGTTCTACAGTCTGTAATTATAAAAATATGGTAAGTGGAGGAAATAGACAATGGAGCAAAAGAGAGGTTTGTTGCAATAACCATCTTGGATACATGGTGGTCACGCACACAGTTAGTCAGCAGTGAGCACACTCACTAACTCACTCACTCACTAACTCACTCGCTCCCTCACTCCCCCCACATTATGAACTATAGATGGTAAAAGACACATTGAAGTCTTGCATTGAAAACCAATTTAAGTTTTGCACAAAGTAGTGAACCATAACCCATATTTACTTGTGAAGATTAATATTTAGAGGATAATTCCTTTTAATTTCCCTTGAAAACCTCACATTCCCAGTTAAACTGCTAACTAGGGTTCTTGAAACATTGTTTCTAGATTTGTTTATATTTTTTTTCATTCATTCATTATCTCCCGCTTATCCTCTATTAGGGTCGCGGTGGGGTTCCCCATGCCCATCCAGGGGAGAACGTCTCGGGCGCTGGGCAGATAGACCCAGGACAGGGTGCCAATCCATCGCTGGGCACACACTCACTCACACAGACACACTCTAAATGGGGCAATTTGGAGAATTCAATTAACTTGATCCATGTTTTTGGACTGTGGGAGGAAACCGGAGAACCCGGAGGAAACCCACGCAGACACGGGGAGAACATGGAAACTCCACCCAGATGGGGATTCGATCCGGGAATCCCTAGCGCTAAGAGGCGAATGTGCTAACCACTAAGCCACCGTGCCGCCTTGTTTATATTTAAGAAATAAAATAAAGTTTGTTATAAATCATAGTTTCCAGTTAAATAAATGAAAAGTTTAAAGCCAAGCAACAAACATGGAGCTAGAATGATGTTTCAACCATTTTCACAGCATTGTTCATAAATTATGTTCTGTTGGTTACATTAATGACAAATGTGGTAGCATTAAGTTTTTTTATTATTTTATTTTATTTTTTTCAAATGTTGATTGGATGTGACCTGTTTATTATCAAGTTCCATAGTCCATAGTGGGGTGCTAGCACAGTGGGTCGGGTGTTTGGTTATAAATCTGAAGGTTTTTGGTTCAAATCCCAGATCTATTAAAGTTACCAATGTAGCTCCTCAAACAAGACCCTTAACCTTCATTCTGACCCCAACCAAGATGGGATACTCGTTGTACTAAGTTGCGTTGGATAAATGTGTCTGCTAAATAACCTCATGTATATGTAGCTCATTTCAGAACAATTATCTTTAGGGGGTTACAGGGGTCATAATGATGATGTTGCTCACCCTGGTTCAACAAGAATAAGAGCTGTGTATGTAGTGTATATAAGGAATTATAGCCAAAGCTATATACAGCAGACCTTTGGCAGTAAAGATTACAAGGCTGAGCTATGGAGTTCATTTCAAACTCTGCACACAGAGAAGTAACTGGAATATGCAGTCTCTGTTGTGTGTGAAGATGTAAAACGACACACAGTTGCTCTTGCCATCTTCTTTTTTTTTTCGTTTGTTTTTTTTGGTATGGTGAGAGTGTGGTAGCAGAGCAGAGAGTCTGGTCATCGTCGCTCACAGACTGGCTTACTCCATCCTGCCTCCTCTCGGTATGTCAAACAGAAAATCCTTTCATGGGAAATCAAGCACGGTTTGCAAAAATGATCACGTCGACAGACCTTCTAGTACCTCTGTGTCTAGTATCTATGATTTTCTGTTTGAGGATCTGTCACAATGCGAGCGTTTAGCGGTGTTTGGTCTTGTTCATGTGTGAATGTGAGAGAGCACATTCATCCATATTTGCAAGTGCTTGTGTGGGTCAGAGTCTCTAGCTGGTCTCATGCCCGGGCACACCACCATCCCTCTATCCCTTCTTTCAGCAAGAGGTGGGGGTGCTGCTGCACCAACCTGTCCTGTCTCCTAGCAACAGGGCTGTTTGGTCCGGGACAGAGAGGAGTGGAAGATGGGGAGAGAGAGAGTGGTGAGATGGAGAGAATGGAAGGGAAAGGAAAGCCTGCAATTATTCTGTGCCACTGGAGAGAGCAAAGGCCTGGAGGTGGAGAACAGAACTAGGGGGAGGAAGAGGAAGAGGGGGATGTGGAGGTAGAAAATTCTAACAGAGGGGGTAATTTAGATACAGCCACAAATGCAAGTATATGCAGAAGAGGCAGAGGGATAGAGGGGAAAAAAACATTTTTTAAACTGCTTAATAGCTGTATGAAAAATGACAACCGAGATGATTGATTTTATTATGGAGGTATGTGAAGCCATTTAGAAAGCAATGTTAAAAATCAGAATGGGGAACATTTGGCTGGCTGGACGTATCCCTTTCAACACTGCCGCTCAAACCATCCATTACCATGACAAAATTTGTTTTCCAATAATCATTTAGGCAAAACCTTCATCCTTAAGTAATGTAATCGGTTCTGTAATGTACAATAGAGTTTGACTTTTGGTACCATGGTAACCTTTTATCACTTAAACAGTCTGGAACATATACAATAAAGGCTACGGGCAAAGATCCTCACGGTAACAGTTTGCCATCTTTTTCGAGTATTTTGTCCCGTCAGACGAGAGAATATCTGAATGGATATCTACTTTTTACAGTTAATTTCTACTACATGTAAACGAATAGCCCTGGAAGTCTATATCAGTTGTGAACTGGCTTTATATTGCATTGTAATACATTATCCATTTGTACACAGACTTCAAACAGCACTGCAAAATTGCCAGTTTCCTATGTAGTGGGTGAGAAGAATTTTAAACACAGCACATATATAGGCAATTATGATCAGCCAATTTACTTTCAAATCCATGTGGGCGCAAACCGGATAATCCGGAGGAATCCCATGTGGAGACGGGTGCTGAGAGGAGAACATGCTAATCACTACCCCACTGCGTTGCCCTGTAAAACATTATTATTATTCCATCCAGCCATCCATTATCTTCCGCTTTATCCTCTACTAGGTTTTTGGGGGGGTGGGGGTGGGGGTGGGGTTTCCCCATGCCCATCCAGGGGAAAACTGGGAAGGTGCTGGGGAGACACACCCAGGACAGGGTGCCAATCTATCACTGGGCACACACTCACACAGACACACACACTATATGGGACAAGTTGGAGAACTCAATTGACTTTGATCCATGTTTTTGGCCTGTGGGAGGAAACTGGAGAACCCGGAGGAAACCCACGCTGACACGGGGAGAACATGGAAACTCCACCCAGATTGGGATTCAAACCGGGAATCCCTAATGCTGAGAGGAGAACATGCTAACCACTAAGACACTGTGCCGCCTTATTATTATTATTATTATTATTATTATGAACAACAACAATAAAATCATTATGGGGCCAATTTGCTATTAAAACCAGCCCCATCCAGGGGAGACGTTATGGGTGCTGGGCAGATACACCCAGGACAGGGCACCAATCTATCCCTGGGCACACACTCACTCACACACACACACACACACACACACTCTATATGGGTCACTTTCAATTTAGAGCAGTCAATAAATCTTGAATCCATATTCTTGGACTGTGGGAGGAAACCAGAGAACTCAGAGGAAACACAGGGACACAGGGAGAACATGGAAACCACCCTGAGATTTGAACCTCAAACCCCAGCACTGACAGGTGAACATGCTAACTACTAAGCCACCATGATACCCATCTGTAGTTTTTTAAAATTTTATTTATTTATTTTTTTATTTTTTTATGAAACCTGTTTATAAGTTTGGATTTTGTACATTATTGCCTTTTCTTACATTTTTACCAATTTTTTTACCTGCTTTATGTGTTTGTGTTTATTCAAATGCAAGGTCAGATTTCAAAAGGTGCCATTGCCCTTCCATGTTTTATTCATATACACACATACACACAGACCCCCCAAAAATGCCATAACCTTGCCAGAGTGCCATTTGCATGCTGCCAGGATTCTGTGCAATAGCAGAAGTGCTAATTTATAGTGTGTTTGCATGTTTAAGTGTGTGTGTGTGTGTGTGTGTGTGTGTGTGTGTGTGTGTGTGTGTGTGTCAGGTCAGTGCTGTTCTTCCTTTCTTGGATGATCTGACTTTACCCCCATGCTGGCATTTGTGGAAGAATTTGGGGTGACTGTCCGATCTGCTCTGCCTTGAGGTGCAGCCCCTCAGTGTTTGTGTGTGTGGTCTTTTGGAGATGGAAGGCTCACACTACCCCCTCCTTTTCATGTCCCACATTGGCGTGTGTGGAGGCCCTGCTGCTGTCACACACAGTAACATTGCCTGCTGCTGATATGCCCCGCAACCGTTGGGAGAAGAGGGGGCAGGGTAGCATCCTGATCCAGCAGCATAACACACACATACAAGCTGCGTATGGTACGGCGTGAGGTCCGAAGGTCTTAGACCACAACAGAATTCTGGAGTCTTTCATAAAAATTGTATGTATCATTTAAGTACAAGATATCTTATATATTTCTTGTGGATCAGTCCTTGGGCAGTCTGCCATTTGCTCTCTTTCTCTCTCGCTCTTTATATATAAATAATTATTTATGTGCTCATTTGTTAAACTTTGGGACCCACTGTGTCCTCTAGTGGATGCATGTAGAAATGTGAAGTGAATGCTGTTAATTAGCATGTCCCGGGCTGCAGCTGGAAACAAATCTTGTGAGAGGACACAATTATGATGGCAACAAAAGGTAAACAATGGAGCAGAGAATCGGGATTTTTTTTGTCGAATATCATTCTGAACATACCAAACTCATGGATTTTTTTTTTTTTACCGATGCTGTATTTTTCGTAACATAAACCAAAATCATTTTATTTTAGTAACAGATGCATTATAAACAGCTACAATTTATAATTATACTTATTATATCAATGCTGGGCATTGTTATACTAAGCATCCGGTTTCCTCCCAAAGTCCAAAAACATGGATCAAGGTCAATTGAATTCTCCAACTTACCCCATATAGAGTTTGTGTATGTGTCTGTGTGAGTGAGTGTGTACCCAGTGATAGATTGGCGCCCTGTCCTGGGTGTATCTGCCCAGTGCCCGAAACATTCTCCCCTGGAGGGGCATGGAAAACCCCCCCACGACCCTAATAGAGTATAAAGCAAAAGATAATGGATGCATGGATTACAATGCTGGGGATCTGAGTTTAAATCCCAATCTGAGTTTCCATGTTCACCCCGTGTCTACCTACGTTTCTCTGGGTTCTCCAGTTTCCTCCCACAGTCCAAAAACATGGATTCAAGGTGAATTACCTGCTCTAAATTGGCCTAATATAGTGTGTGGGTGTGTGCCCAGTAATAGAATGATGCCCTGTCCTTGGTGTATCTGCCCAGCACCCGAAACAGTCTCCCTTCCCCCCACAGCCCCGGTAGAGAATTGAGTAGAAGATAACAAATGGATAAACTTAGTATGTCACTACCTTGCCCAAATAAAATAGTCACACACTGTAATAATTGGTTGGACCGACCATATCCTAAGTTTTTATTACAGCGCACGTTCTCTGCATGTGGCATAATTTCTACAAACATTTGCAAGGTTGCAACATATTTTTTCTGTCTAGAGTTGCAATCATTTCCACCCAAAATCTTGTATTGATTATGGAGATTTAGACCACTTCACAAAATCTTCTCTAGCACATCCCAAAATCTCTCTATTGGGTTTAGGTGGTCAATCCATGCGTCTCATGCTCCCTGAACCACTTTTTCACAATTTGAACCCAACAAATCCTGGGATTGACATCTTGGAATATTCCTATTAATGGAATAACCTGGTGAAGTACTATATTTAGGTCAGCTGAGCTCATTCTTTGGTCATATAGCACTGCTGAACCCAGACCTGACCAACTGCAGCAGTCCCAGGTGGTGACCTTTTATTCGGCCAGCAGTGTGTGTACAGTATTCAGGTTTCTCTTAGTATTGTTCGAGACTTGATTAAATAGTAAAGGACACACTACGAATGTGATGTGTTATCTGTTTATCTGTAAAGCTGTAATAGTGGGTGTCTTTATAAAGAAAAATGAAGCAAACAAAGACTTCCACAGTCCAGAAATATGGATTCAAAGTAAAGTGAATGTTCTAAATTGACTCTCATGTAGTCTGTGTGTGTTTGTGTGTGTGTATGTCTGTGTGAGTGGGTGTGTTCCCAGCGATAGATCACGTCCTGGGTGTTATCTGCTCAGCGCCCAAAACATTATCCCCTGGATGGGCATAGGGAACCCACCCATGACCCTAGTGGAGGATTATAAAGATAAATAAAATGATATTAAATTATAAAATTAAAATAATTTTGCTTAGAGGTATGTTATTTGTTACCTACATTGACTTTAGATATCTGGTGCATGTAGATTTCCGACACTTTTAATCCTGCGACATAAAGACAAACTTTAAAAAAGGAAACTTCTGTTGAGTTTGATTTGTTACAGTTCATGTAATGATGTAACTATTGGGATTAAAGCTGGTAAAGTTTATAACTGTAAACATTTTTAATGTAATGTCACACATCATATAATATGTGGTTGATGTAACATTATTAGCTACAGTGTCAGTGTAAACCTCAGCGCTAACGCTGCATCCCAGGCTTCCATGGTTACCATCATCATAAAGCACAAGACCATAGAGTTTTAAAGGTCAGGGACAGGGTAGAAGTGAGGAAGAGTAAAGAGGAACAGGTGCACATGAGAGTGTAGGGTGTGGGGACAACTGGTGAGGAGGTACTAGTCCAGTGGAGCAGTGCAGGTTAAAGCGGGAATCACACATTTAGAGATTATTGTGCAGCATGAGGCTGCAAGTTATGGAGGCAAGTTATTTCATCTAAAATTGTGCTTAAAGTCATAACCCTTAAAATGTTCTCCCCATGTCTGTGTGGCTTTTTCCCAAGTTCTTGTTTCCTCCCACATTCAAAAGCACAGATTGAACGGTAAATCGTGTGTGAATGTGTTTGTGTGAGTGAGTGTGCCCAGTGATAGATTGGAATACCCTGTGCGTATCTGCCCAGTGACTGAAACGTTCTCCCCTGGATGGGCATGAGAAACACTCACCCCCCCACCTCATGACCCTAGTAGAGGATTCTTATAAATAATATAATTCACATATATTTATTTATGTGCGTGTAATAGACATGTCTACATGTTTGTGTGGGTGTGGTAGCTCGGTGCTTAAGGTGTTCGGCTATCAATCAGAAGGTTGGAGGTTCAAATCCTAGCTCCACTGAGGTTACTAATCTGGATCACTGAGCAAGACCCTTAACCCTCATTGCTCCAGGGGGGTTGTATGGTAAACCCTGTGTTCAACCAAGTTGGGATACTAGTGAGTCGCTTTACATAAAAGGGTCTGTTAAATGACCTGATGATGATGATGATGATGTGTGGTTATTAAATGGTTTAATCTCTGTTGCAGTGTGTGGATAACAGTACCGGACAGGAAAGCTCATCACTGAAGAGGGTGGCAGTGGTGGAGGACTTCTATGACATCATTTATGCCATGCATGTAGAGATTAGCTCAGACCCAGCTAAAGCTCCGAAACATGCTGGCCAGAAGAAAACTTATAAAGCGGTAAGCTCTCTCTCTCTCTCTCTCTCTCTTTCTCTCTCTCTCTCTCTCTCTCTCTCTCTCTGAATTCTATATTATAATATAGAAGTTTAAAATAAGTAATAATTAGAGTAAAAAACCTGCAGTATTAATAAATTAAAGTGTACACCGAATAAAGCTAAAATGTGTTGAAATATTGCAGTACAATATAGTTAGATAATTGTGTTGGTTTGGGTGTGGTACCACTGTATATGTTAGTCTGTTAACTTGAGTGTTGTTGTTTATGTGAATTAGATATGAGTGTTTGACATTATGAGTGTAGAAACTATTACTTTTATATTATCAATATATCTATTTGAACCTCT
Source organism: Corydoras maculifer (assembly GCA_019802435.1). NCBI lineage: Eukaryota > Metazoa > Chordata > Actinopteri > Siluriformes > Callichthyidae > Corydoras > Corydoras maculifer. The sequence continues at coordinate 396,502 of JAFMOD010001480.1, forward strand.
GTTAAATATTGTGACAGTGTGACCAGTTGTAAAATTTTAAATCAGGAATTTATTTTCTACAGGCAAGAGATGTGTTTGGAAAGGACAGCGACATGTATGTTTGTGAAACACTATGTACATGTATAGTAGACAGAGTTTTAGCTCTGTAGGCCCTCTAATGGGCAAACCAGAGAATGCATGTAAACCCAGTCAACACCTCTTCAACACTTTGTGTTTGGCGTTAACAGTGTTCTAGCAGATATATAAATATAATGTTTGTTTCTGTTACCTCTTATGTATAATTGATGTGATCTGCGGTTCTGTCTCCAATACACACAGCTGGCTTTGTTCCACTCGCGATTGCCGCTTGGCAGATATCCAGAGCATGTTCTGGCCAGGGGCTCTCGACATCGAGCCTCCCCACAGAGCAGGCCATCTCAAAGGGCATTAAGAATCGCAGGGGCATTGGAAGAGTGTGGCAGAGTAACAGTGGCAAGGGAATTGCTATTGTGTTGTGATATTATATCCAGCAGGAATCTTTACATTGCAGGTCATACAAAAGTGTAGAGTGAGGTGTAGATACAGAGAAGGCTTTTTTTTCTCCCACTCCTTCTGAATTGGTAACACTGAGGCCGGCCTGCTGCTGCCGCCGTGCCATAGTGACCCATGTTTGTTTGCCTGAGCCTCAGGGGAGAATGTGGATATTCAGTGTGGGGGTGTGTTTTCTCTTCATTTTAGTTTGCCTGGCCTGCTGCAGGTTAGCAGGGAGGAGGGGAAATGATTGGAGGAAGAGAATAGGTTGGAGAGGGAAGGGAAGAATTTGGAAAGGGCCAGAGGATGGATAAGAAATGAGGACACAAGGAAGACAATGGGAGAGAGAAGGAAATGGAGCAATCAGCATCTGGGATAGAAATGACTTTAAAGTGATTAGAAGTTCATTTTGTTTTGTTCCATTTTCAGTTGTTTTCTTGGCATTGACTTAAAAAAAGCAGGACTTTAGAATAAAAAACGTGTGTGGTATGGGGGTAGTGGTCGCTCTTCATTTTAATAAGAGCCAGACCCCTCCAGCACCGTCTCAGTCACTGCTGTTCACTGATTTAAGAACCTGATTAGCACATCATTTGCCTTCCCTCTGAATTAATGAAATTTAAATTTAGATTGGATGCTGTCTCTCTACTGATAAACTACCTTTGTTCATGGTGTATGTGAATTATGGGTGTGTGGGACCCGATATCCTGTCCGTTGACTGCTGATTGACAGGAACTCTGTCACCAAGGGCCGTCACACCCCTCTTACGCTCACATGTATGCCAAATGTCCCACCTTCCTTTGAGTCATTACAGCTCACCTCTGGCCATGTGCTTAGTGTCAGACGCCACTGAATATGGAAGGATTGTAGGAGAATAATACATAATTCTGACAGTCAAATCAGTGCAGGGAGTCGGAGGTCAGCTCACGGGGAGGTCAGGGGTGCAGATAGCTGCAGGTGTCCTGGATATGTGCCAGATAGATGAATTTTTGGACATGATACTGTAATCTTTTTTGTACTTCTCCTCCTTATAGTGCTGATCTACTGAACTAAATAGGCCTTTTGCATAAAATATCACAACTAAGAAAAAAAGTTTTTATCTGAAGCAGTTCTGGATCACTATGGTTGAGATGAAGGGTTTTTAGTATCTGTTCCAAAAAACTAAAACTTACCAAAGGTCTAGTTACTATAGTTACACCAGCATCATTGTTCTTTACTCATACACATACAATATTATGTTCACCAGTGAGGCAAACATGCTAACCACTAAGCCACTGTGTTGCCCCATTATTAATATTATGCAGTGCTTAGACCGCGGCCTGACGGCAAGGAGGTCCTGGGATGTGTTCACTGCTGCTTTTGCTCTGAGAGCTTTTCCCCGCCCCTTTATCGTCCTGCAAAGACATGCAGACACAATTATCGCCTTTGTTTTCTTGGCTCCGCCTCTTATTTACAAGCTGGTGCCTAATTGACACCACTGCTGTTACATATCCTCATGCACATTCTTTCAAAACGAAAAATGTATTGCATACAATACTGATATAATTGGATTAGTAATCGGTTTATTGGTTGTTGTTACTTATTGTGCTTTAGAATTAATTTATTAGTGTAAATTAGATGTTTTGTGGAAATGTAGTAGTGTAATCTTTTCCTTCTTTGCTCTTGGTCTATCTCAGATTGCGGAGACATATGCGTTTTTACCCAGGGAGGCAGTGACCCGATTCCTGATGGGCTGTGGGGAGTGTCAGAAGAGGATGCATATCAGCCCAGGAGGAGCGGAGTGCAAGGGTACGGTTCCTAAATCACAATCTCGCACAAAGGTTGAACAGCAGTCTGATGGTAAAGACAATACATTACAATGATCACACAAATCTGTACTTTGTAATGTGATATTTGGAAGTGTGAACTTTGTTTTATATGTTTATTAATTTTATTTATTTAATCAAATGAGGGGAGATGTTGCTTACTTCCTTTGTTTCTGCTATTTATTATTAATGTCATTACTTGTCCGGAACCTTGAATATTATTAAATAGTTTTTGTCTTAATTATCCAATACAATTAAAACAACATATGTAGTATGTGTGTTGTTGTTTAATAGTTTGGAAAAGTACTTCAAAAAAAAGTCGGAATGTAAAAAAAAAAAAAATTAATTATTTAAAAACTGACATGGAACATTCATTCATTCATTATCTTCCGCTTTATCCTCTATTAGAGTCGCGGGGGGGTTCCCCATGCCCATTCAGGGGAGAACGTTTCGGGGGCTGGGCAGATACACCCAGGGCAGGACGCCAATCTATCGCTGGGCACACACTCACTCAAATAGGCACACTCTATATGGGGCAATTTGGAGAACTCAATTGACTTGATCCATGTTTTTGGACTGTGGGAGGAAACTGGAGAACCCGGAGGAAACCCACACAGACACGGGGAGAACATGGAAACTCCACCCAGATGGGGATTTGAACCGGGAATCCTTAGCGCTGAAAGGCGAACGTGCTAACCACTAAGCCACCGAGCCGCCCTCTGACATGGAACAGGTTGATTTAATTTAATGTTTTGAACAATCTTACTTTGAAAAGATTACAGCTAAGGATATGAGACAGCTCTTTCACAATGAAGTCTCCAGATTCTTAAGATTCTGAAGTCCACACTCCTCTTTAACTCATCCCACAGGTTTGAAGGTCAGGACAGTGGGATAGCCATAGCAAGACCTTGGTTCGCTGCTTAGTGGCCCATTTTTGTATTGATTTTGTGACGTGCTTTAGATTATTGTACTGCAAGGAGATTCATCAACATTAAGCAACATTAAGATTTTTGGGTCTCAATCTGTCAGGTTTGGAATTAAAATCTGTTGTTACTTCCTGGTTTTCATGATGCCATGTATCCACAAAAGTTGTCTAGGCCTTTAGAAGATAAACAGCCTGAGAGTTGGGGTGAGATGTTTTTCTTCATGGTTAAACACGTGTGCTAAACCTCCCTCGATTTGTTGCCAAAAAGGCTCTATTTCTGTCTCATCTGAGCAGATAAGCAACCCCAGTGAAGGCTCCGGTATCATCTGGCATGCCTTTCTTCTGGCAAACCTTGCAATGCCTTATAAAAGTATTCTTCTGTTAGACGTCAGGAAGGTTTAAACCGGTTCAAGGAATAAAAAAAAATCCAGAAAAAATTTATATATATTTTTAAGAACGAAAAGCTAAACCAAAAGTTTAATACTATTAAACAAAAATGTTGGTAGGAATAATAATAATAATAATAATAATAATAATAATAATAATAATAGTAATAATAATAATCATCATCATTATTATTATTATTATTATTATGAAAATAATAATAAAAATAATGATGATGAAAATAAAAATAATTAATTAACATATATTATTACTATTACGGGTGGCTTAGTGGTTAGCATGTTCGCTTCTGAGCGCTGGGGATTCCCGGTTCGAATCCCAATGTGGGTGGAGTTTCCCCGTGTCTGTGTGAGTTTCCTCCGGGTTCTCCAGTTTCAAGATCAGTTTAATGCTCCATATTGTCCCAGTATATAGTATATAGTGTGTGTGAGGGAGTGTGTGCCCAGCAATAGATTGGCGCCCTGTCCTGGGTGTATCTGTCCAGCGCCCGAAACGTTCTCCCCTGGATGAGCATGGGGAACCCCGCCATGACACTAGTATACGATTAAGGGGGAGATAATAGATGGATGGATTGTTGTTGTTATTATTATTATTAGTATTATTATGCCCCTTTTTTAAGTCTTGATATTAACGTCATCATTGTTATTATTATCGTTTTAATGTTTAAATGATGATACTGAAAAATCCCTTCGCATGAGATTCTGTGATGCTGATTTGTTGAATTTTATTTGGTTTTGAACAGTTTGGAAATGCTACTTTGAGTTTGTAGCAATATTGGAAAATACCTCAAATATCAACCAATTGGTTCCAAAAATTTCTTTTTGATAAATCATTATAAATATTCAAAATAATGTTTACATCATTCTTCTCTTTCAAGCGTTATACCTTATATAAATGCATAGAATTTTAGATGAAATATTAAATGTTGCTAATCAGTTATCTGAGGTACCCATCTTTGTGCACAGCACTGTATTTATACAGTATGGTTTAGTAAGTGTAATAAAATACAATAGTATAGTCTGTTTCATAGCCGCTTTTAATGTAGCCTATATACTTCAACTGAGATTGCAGTGTCAGCCAAAAAACTCCTGAATCTTGTTTCAAAGAAACCTTTAAACAAATCAGCATCACATTAAAAGTATTTTTGGAATACACAAAGTTAAGTCGGTATAGTTTTTGAAAGAAGATTATTTTAGCTTTTTTATTATGTAATTCATTATGTATCTGTACAGAACCATGTAACATAGAACAATAAGTACATAACATAAGTACATGAACACCCATTGATTACTGGATTATCCAATGGTTTTGTTCATGTTAACGCACTCTTGTACAATGACATATAGAGAGTCCAGTAGTGGAATTTAGGCTATATTATATCTATCTATACTATGCCATGATGTCCACGTTTTTCAAATACATACAGAGGTTGCTGAGATGACTGATTGACAGTCCCAGAAGGAGTCTACACTCATGCTGCTCCAAGTCATTTTTTTTTCTTTGTCTTGGCTGAAAAAATCCATTCGTCCTGTTGGTTCTTGATCTGCGTCCACCCCCTCCTCAATCCCTGCAGCAGTCCCACTAGCTAGTCTATCCAACACACACACACACACACACACACACACACACACACACACACACATTCATTAAGCACTGATCACTCGAGTGTCCTGTCTTCATCTCTACACATTGCAATTAGCCCAATTATTGCCCTTTTACAAAAAAATCACACTCCCAGGACACCAATTTCACCATCTCATTTCAGTAGACCGGGAGACAATGTGAATGAATCAGATTTGGGGAAAAGGAGCTGAGGACAAGAGGAGTCCAGTGGGGGAGGAGCTAGATGGAAGGATGTCATTTAGGACAGTGAAAGAATATGAGGATCGTCACAGCCACTGTGTCACACACTACTGATGCCTTTTCTATGTAAAACTCCCCAAACTAATAGTGTGGAGAAAAACTAAACACAATTAAGAAATGACACCCCCAGACACCCTCCATAGTGTGAGATAAACACATACATACCCCCCCAGAGAACCCCTCCCAGGCCTGATCTGTCACAGCATTGCGTGGCCGTGCAGGGACAACATTAGGTGTCATTCATAAAGCGAGCGCTAATTGGCTCGCTACCCCATGGGGGTCCATAAACCCCCATCCCCATCCCTTCCCCCTCCTTTTTTTTTTTTAGCTGCGGCTACCCACGCAAAAGTTCACTGCTAAATTATTAAAGCAGATTAATTACTGTGCACACGACAGCGGCTCTGACTGGTGTCTGTGTTTATTCTTTTAAAGTGTTTTAAAAACATCGTCATCGTCTGTCGTTATTTTTGTCATAAAGGCTCCAATGCCTCCGTTTAGTATCCGGGTTTATGATGAAGGTTGCTGTTATATAGGCTAAATCATGTTTGAAATAAAGTTGGTAACCGAGGGTTAGTTGTTGGTTTCATTATGCTCATGGGAGTAAATCCATACACAATGAGAATATGAAGAGTGTAGTCAATATCACTCTGTAAACAAACCTATAAGTGGTCATTGATTACTGATGAAGCGTGGGTACCTCGAAGTGTGTTGGTATATGTGTGCAAAATTACAACCAGATAATGGGACATTTTATGGCCCAGTTCATTTAAAGCAGAGCAATAATTCTATAAGTAGGAAATATAGCACATAAATTATATAATAATGATGATAACAATAATAATAATGAACTTTATTTGCCTTACCGTTCATCTGAATGATGCAGCTCAAATTGCTGCATTAATTTTGACATTTATACCGGCATTGCACTAATAAAAAAATTCTAATATATTAACAAATGAGTGCTAAAATAAACATATAATTGATATGAATAGTGTATTTTGTGCTGACATACTCGCCATTATTATTTTTCTGCGAGTCCTTTTAGTTAATTCTACAAAACTTTGTAAATCTACCTCTGTGTGATATAATTCTAGTAAGGTTTAGTTATGCTTTGCATTTCTATTGCCACTGAGGCTTTTTTAATGAAGTACCATTAACGGGACAAAGACATTAGGCTGCCTCCTTGTACATGTCTAGGGGCTTTGTTTACTGTCCTCTAGTGGCGACTGAACAGCCGAAACCTTCACACACCAAACGACAGCTCTGTTTCTCAACCATGGTCCCGGAGCCCAATTGTCCTGCGGGGTTTTAATATAAAATACACATTTTAACTTAACAATGGGTTTTAATGAGCTGTTTAATTGGATTTGCTGTGTTGGGAGCAGGGCTTTAGGAGCAAAAATGAGAAACACTGGACTGTAGTATTTGCCCTTACCAAACTGGAGTGCCCTGCAGCACTGATGTTACCAGTAATCGTGATTATTGAAAAATAAATACTAGTCTGCTTCTAACTGTGGTGTTATTTCTGCAGAGAACGACCGGCCGGCATCTCTGGTTCCTGACCTCATTGATTACAACATGCCTCTGACCACCACCTACTTAAAACAGATGAAGTTGCAGTGCATAAACAACAATGAACAGGTAGGGAACACAAAACCGTTTTACTCACACTGGCTTTCTCACCACATTGCGGCACACTGCTGGATACTATTGTACTTATGAGCAAATCTAAACAGCTATCTGTAACCATTTATGAGTTCACATAACGTCTGGATATACAGTGTCAGTATAAAAGTTTGGCTCGTTTTTGCTTATTGTGCATGTTCTCAGTTCCAATTCCTGTAAAGATGGACTTTGTATTTGTTCTACAATTCCAGACTGTAGTCCATCTGTTTGTGGACTACAGTACATACTGTGTACTCTGCTCTCTAATGGTCAGGACCTCAAAAGCACCACCACAGAGCAGGTTTTATGGTATTGGTTGGTGCATTATTCCTATCCCAGCAGTGTCACTGAGGTGTTTAAATAAAACTACAGCAGCACTGCTGCACTAAAACCCCATCACTGCATCAGTGTCACAGTGTCACAGTGCCACAGAACTGACAATAAACAATCCACCACCCAAATGATACCTGTTCTGTGATGCTTCTGATCAATAGAGAACAGAGAACCAACAGGGGACTAACAAAACCAAAGAGAACAGATTGACTACAGTCTGTAATTGTAAAACTTCAAAGTCCATCTATATGGTAAGTCAAGAAATTAGATAATCAAGCAAGTTGGGGACATGTCCAAACTTTGGAATGATAATGGATACTATATGCATACATGGGCTTTACTTCAGTACTTTTTAAACATGTCAGGATTATTGTTGACTATTTTCAGTACAGCACTAGTAACATGGTATTATCAGACACAGTGCTGTTGCATATGTTTAAGCACTGTATGTATATTCAGTCATTTATTTTTATAAAAACATGTCACTTGTTGGTTCAGTGTTGGGCTGTTCGGTTAAATGCTGGTAATTACTGGTATTTTTTCCTGGTTTGCATATTGGGAGAATTTGTATCACATGTCTTAATATTGTGAGTGACAGGTTTGTCACCTAATGTTTCTGTTTGCAAAGAGGCTTGATGATAATGAGCAGGTGTTTGTATGTCTCATGCACACACATTTTTGATGGATTCATTTGAACAATTCCATTAAATTCAATATTGGAAACTTAGTTTGTCATATTGTTGAGGAGTATAAAAAGTGTAGTTTTATTAAGCCATATTTTAATAAATACAAAAATAGTTTTTAAGTATGAGTTGTTGTTGTTATTTCCCTGAAGTGCACAGTATGAGCACAGATCCTGATGTTGCTCTCAGCATCTATTTGTTTTGAGCATTATTACTATTCCTTTTCATGGTATTTCTTATTTTAACTTCAGAATCTTTTTCATTCGATAAATAGGGTATACATAATTTGTTCTGGCGTCATCAGGTGTAACTCCATAAAACCCGTGATATAAACAACTCAAAAATCTAACTTTATCCATGTACTTTAAGATTTCTGACTTTTATTATAAAACAGTTCATTTCTTTAAGACCAGGGCAAAATTAGAAGACACTGCTTTTAGGAATAAGCCAATCATCAGTATACATCTGCAAAACCTGTCAGTCATAATAGTGTGTGGGTGGGTTGTTTGTGAGTGTGTGTGTATGTGCGTGTGTGTGTGGAAGGGTATGATAACTTGGAGAGTGTAAGGGTTAGTTCTTTTCTAATTAACCAGCTTTTGGAGCAGCAGGCTAATTAGATGAGGTGTGGAAAAAGCATTGGCGTGCCAATTTACTGCAAAGAGCCAAACTGATCTGACAGCTACAGATTACCATTTCTACACTGGCACACATGGATGCTCACTCCCACATACACCTTAACGCTACGACACAAATTGACTCTCATTTCTATATTAGTGACTTCATAATCTCTAAATATAGATTCTAATATATGAAAATACACCTTCATCAGGTAGATGTGCTTCATATGTTTACAATTACATACTACAGTTTTTTTTGTTCTATTTAAGCTCTTTAATAGTGAGAACCCCCAAAGAATCACCAAAGAGCAGGTATGAAACAGGTGGTGAATTATTCTTAGCACTGCACTTACACTAATTACTATTGTTATAGTTGTAATCTGATTGTTTATAAAGAATTATTTAGTATGTACGTATCTGCTGACTTGCTTTAAAGACTAAAAATGCAGAAGGAAAATTCCATCTGTTCAGACGGACTGTAGAAAACAATGCATAGACTTAAGTGACTTAAATGACAAAAATAAAATATAATATAATGTGTTGTGTACACTGCAATTTAATAAAGAAGGAAATGAGCAGCATCCTTCCTACAGACACCAGACTCTGGCTTCTAACAGGCGGTTGGAAATGGTATGAAGTAAATTAAAGAGGGAGGAGTACTTCATTTTCAGTTGTGTCTTTTCTTTAGATATAATGCATCTTAAGAAAACTTGCACCACCCTGGTACAGTGGCATGAAATCTGAGTTTAGATTAAAGATGAGTTGCAGATTTTTTTTTATTAATCTGATTAAATAGAAATGTGGACATCATGGACAAATAAACTACAGAAACTTTCTGTGATGTTTGTTCAATATTTGAGGTCGTGATAAATAAATCTCTGCTTCCCGCCTGGCCTGAGATATTTTAGTCAGTGTGTAAATATGGATTTACTTTTGGTGGAAAGCTTCTTTCTTTCATTAAAAGTTGCCAATTTCAAAGATGTTTGCTCGAAGAGCCCTAAGGGTTTGCAGCTTTTAGTGATGTATAGGAGATAATTCAATTTCCATTGTACAGATGCTTTAAGACATATAAAAAAGCCATTATATATCATGTACGTAATCTTGAGGGGATACATTTGTAAGTGTACATTAAGAGTAGCCTTCAGTGTATTGTATATATTTCTTTAAAGAGGCAGCTGTCTGACCTTAAAGAATGTCGATTTAGTTTCTAATGCACTTGTTTTTTTGTACTTTATTTTATTTTTATTTAGTTGCTTTTAGATTTTACTGTAAAGGATGAATACATCAACACTGAATTTTTAAGTGTTGAGTAATTTATGTCCATATCTGGATTTTCTTTTAAACTAACATAACTAATATTGGTTGCAATAGTTTCTTTGAGAAGTCGTCCTGCTTCAATTGACCTGTAGGTGGCAGTTTTTGCAAACAGTTCCTTTATCATCGTTGCGCGGCTGCAAAGTGCGTGCTGTGTATTGTGCCGCTTTGTGCGTCAAAAGTACACAATGTAAAGTAGTTTACAATATTTGATTATCTGTGGATTCAGTTTATAGTTCAGCTTTTGATTTTTAAACATTACATCTCTTATGTACCATTTTACCCTGTACAACATAATGAATAATAATCCAGCAGGAGTGTTGAGAGGAGAAAGCATTAGCACACTGTTTAATTATTTTATTTCTTTAACAAAGAAGACTACATTCCAAAATGAAAACAAAAACGCACTTTAATTTAATTCTGTAAGAGCTGCTCCTGCTAAAATTATTAAATATGAGTATTGATATGTTAACAGCTTTTTGATAACTTGTCATTAGACTCTCTGTGTATTTCAGAAAATAATGTTCACAATGCTGTTAAACAATGAGGCCCATTATTATAAATAGGATTCTTTTCTCCAGCAAAATTAACTTTGTAATTGCATAAAATGCATAAAGATGCATAGAATGGAGTCAATGGCATCACACATTCTCTCTGATCTCGGTGTCTGTACAATACCCATTCTGGATTTATAGACTGAATGTCTGTAGCCAAGCAACTGTACATGACACCAAGATCACCCTCTGCTAAAGTTGTGTGATGAGAAGTAATGTTTTTGATGATCTGGGTATTTAAGGTAATATGTACTGTGACTGGTTCCATCGTTGGGTGGATATTCATTTAACTATAGTTTGCTGGGAGTTCTTTGCAAATCACTGATATACATTCTGTATGTCAAGGTTAAGGGTGATACAGTGGTGCCTGCATTTGCCTCACAGCATGAAGCTACTGGGTTTCATTTCCGCCCACGGCGTACAAGGTCCTTTCAGTGTTGAGTTGGAATTTATCCCCGTGTCTAAGTAGATATTTTCCAAGAGCACCGTTTTTTTTTTCTCTGCAGTTTAAAAACTTGGTGAACTGAAGTCACTGAGTTGTCTTTATATTTTGTTTGTGTGTTTTACCCAACGGCAGACTGACAAATCAATGTTTATACTTAAATAAGTTTGTTAATATTAAAGTTTTTTGCTCTGTTGTTCTGGGAGAACTAATGTTCTCCCAGTGTCCACAAGGATTTTCTTCGGGTTCTCGGGTTGTCGTCCCACAGTCCAAAAACTTGTTTTAAAGGTGAATTGACTGTTATAATTTTTCTCTATCTAAATTGGCTCTATATAGTGTTTGTCTGTGTGAGGGAGTGTATGCCCAGGGATGGGTTGGCCCTCTATCCTTGGTGTATCTGGAAAAGACCCGACACAATCTCCCCTGGATTCATTCATTCATCCATCCCAGGGCAAATTATGCATCTAAAAAAATGTTAATGTAATTAATTAAAAAGTATAGAATAAAATGTATTAGAAGTTTTAATAATAATAAAATATTTAAATAAGTTGGTATATATTTTGCAAACTAATGCATAATGCATAATAAACATAAATAAATTAGAAACACATGAACATGCACAGGAGACTCTGTGAAGCATGAAAGTCAGGAGATATATTTTTAATGGTTGGATATTTACAACTGAAGTATTGCATTCGTAGGACTGTACTAATATTTACTTTTTTTTGGTAAACTACAATAACAGACCATGAGTTTAGACCAATTACACAAACCTAATGACTACACAAATGTATAAATGATAACTTACAAAACAGTTTCATTCATGCATTTCTGTTCTTATTCAGTTGTGTAAGGTATTGTATTTAAAAATCTATGTGGGGTCCATTGCTTACGGCAGGCCTTTCTTGGTATTGTTACAAAAACTGGAATATTGGCCCAAAGAAGTGTTAAAAACAAATCATACAATAGCTGTTATAATCAGTGTTAGTATATACATTCACTTAGCCTTTTCTCGGTTATCCTGTCAGGGTCGTGTGAGTGCTGGATCATCACTGAACACACAGATCAAAAGGCTGAGAAACATGTCTATTACAAACACATTTTTGTCTCATCATTTCAGTGGTTCTCCAAAACTTCCACATAGACATGGGGAGAATTTGCAAACTTTTCACAGAAAGGACCTTGCTCTCCGTTTCAACACAGGACATTTCAACATAGTGGAAAAACCCTTACATCCATTTTTTAGTACATCTAATGGTATTGCAGGGACACAGTGGAATAGTGGTTAGCACGTCAACCTCTTTGCCCAGGAAACCCAGGTTCGAATTCTGATCTGGGTGGTGTCTTATGGGTTTTTCAGTTTCCTCCCACGATCCAAATCATGGGTTTAGGGTACATTGGCTGCTATAAAATTTCCCCTATTTAATGTATGTTTCTCTATGTGTGTGTGTGTGTGTGTGTGTGTGTGCCCAAAGATTGGCACCCTGTCACCCTGTGTATCTGCCCAGCGCCCAAAATGTTCTCTCTTGGATGGGCTCCCTTCACCTTTGACTCTAGTAAAGAATTTAGCTGAAGATAATAAATGGATGGATAAATGTATTGACACAGGCAATAAAAATTGTCTTAATTAGTAGAAGTGAAACATAATACTTGCTGTTATTTTCAAGTAAATATTAAGGTTATAATGTTCATGTAAAATATCTGAGCTGATTTGAAGGGTAGTGCTGAGCTTTCTGTTTCTTCTGTATTGTGGGTTTTATTTTTGCTGAGACATAAGGCAGTTATAACAGTAAACATGATACGTTCTGTATACTACAAAAAAAATCTGTCAAAAAAGAATAATACACAAATCACAAAAATATACACAAATCAAGTAAGTGTAGTAAATGTATCTTGATAATATTTCTTACAATAAGAAAAACCTGAATTTATGAATTGTTCTTTCTTAATAATCTTTTGAAGTCAAATACAATATTTTTTAAAAACACTTTCTGTCCGAGACGTTCGCCCCTGAACCCCACCCCGACCCTAATAGAGGATAAAGCGGGAGATAATGAATGAATGAAAAAAATCTGTATATATATCTGTATATATATATATATATATATATATATATATATATATATATATATATATATATATATATATATATATATATGTATGTATGTATACGTAGATCATTTGCACTGTAGACAGGACGTCACCGTGTCGTTTGGAATTCCCACTTTAAATCCCGATCTGGGTGGAGTTTTCATGTTCTCCCCGTGTCCGCATGGGTTTCCTCTGGGTTCTCTGGTTTCCTCCCTCAGTCCAAAAACATTGATTCAAGGTAAACTGAATGCTCCCAATTATAGAGTGTGTTTGCGTTAGTCTGTGTGAATGCGTGCTCCAGCGACAAATTGGCACCCTGTCCTGGGTGTATCCTCCCAGCACCCGAAACTTTCTCCCCTGGATGGGCAAGGGGAACCCCCCCCCCCCCCCCCGACCCTACAAGAGGGATAAGCAGAAGATAATGGATTGTTGTGTACTGTAGATAAATATCATAAAGAGAGAATTTTAGCGTGATTAATAATCGGTTTGCTCCTCTCCGGTAAGTGCTGGAGGTACTTTGGGGGTATCTTCAGGATTTGCAGCTCTGTAATGAGGTGAGGCACTTTGTGAGTTACATCTGCGCTTTCTCACACTCCTCTCGGGCGTCGGGAGCACGAGGTGTGACGTAACGCCGTGACCCCGCCCCCTCGCTCGCGCTGTCTCTGCTGACAGTTCGCTCGCTCGCTCCTCCAGCTGGAGATTTTAATATTAAATCTGGAGAGAATCGGAGCCGAAAAAAAGCTTCAGTCTGCAGCAAGACCCAACGAAATATTTTAAGAACATCTTCTAAAGCTGTCAGAAGTGAAGGTGAGTGCCGGTTGTAACCGCGATGTCCGTCTTAGCGCATTCTTGTTTACATGTGTTTGTGTGGAAGTGTTAATAACGCAGTGCCTTCTGCTGGCTCAACCTCCCAAACCTGATGGAGGACGCCGATCACGCCTTTATTACAAATCAAACCGGCCGTTTTAAAAGTCCTAATGGAGGATGTGGTGGGGATTCGCCGCTCTTTATGTTGAGCGGTGACCTACCGACTGTCCTGCGTGGAGGAGTCGAGTACTGGAGGACCTGTCAGAACCCACTGCGGGACGGTTTAATGTCCTCAGCGTCAAAACGGGACCTAGTTTCTGCACGAATGTGCAGCATATCGTGGAATACTGCTGCATCACTAATGCACTTTATTTCCACCCTGTTAATGACTTGCATTAACATGCACATCATCCCTTTAGCTTTATTGATTGCTACGCTACTAGTCTTGGATTTTGCCAAACCCCTTCCCCTCATGCTCTCCTTCCATCTGAATCCCATCCTTCAGCTTCCTTCATATAATATCTGGGAGTTTATTAATTATAATGTGGCTAATTTGTCCAGTTGCATGATTTTTCTTCACTTAGTATGTAATTTACAATTGATTTGCATTTAATTTAACGTCTAATATTAATATAAAAGTGACTGTATATATATTTTTCTTTTGCTTTGTTGAAAATATTCCATGGTGACCTTTCACCACTAGGTTAAGACTGGGCTTGTGTAATTTGGATAGGCAGGTCCAGAGCGAAGTAATCTTATAGGCCGTCCTGAAGTCATTATAAGCACATGCCTGATAAAGGAAATATTTGATATTAGAACGTATAAAGTTTGTACATTTTTCACTTGTCCTGTGTGAGAATTATGTTTTGACCTCTGACTCATTATACATGCTGAGCTTTGTAACGTGGATTAATGTGGAATTTATTATTAGTATTGTATGTAGTATAGCATTAGTTTTGTTAGTATTTAGACTCTTGTTATGTTTAAATATTCTAAAAATCATTTTAAATTTTGGATTTCAGATGTATGTACAGATTCGGAGGTAAATCAAAAATGGAATTCTCTCTTTTTTTCTTTTTGTTTTGTCTGTTTATAGTAATACACACTGTTTTGAAGTTTTTCTCAGTGTTGGGAAGTGTGACTATACTTTAGTTTTGTGGCTGTGTATAGAATTATTGTGTTCTTCACTCTGTCCATTAGTCACTAAATTGGGGCTGTACAACATAACACCGGTTTCCTTACCATGAAATCTTTTTTTAAATGAAAACAATTTGTGTTGCGTTTCCACCTGACCTTGTTCTGCCTAAATGCTTTAGGAAGTTCAGGGAATGAAGAGTTAAGTGCTTTAAAACTGTCTTTATCGCGCATAGCCTTCTGTCAGAGCTTTACAAGGATAAACCCTTCTAAAATAAAATCACTCCCTAAACTCTAAATTCCCTCCCGAGAGGCCAGCTGTGTGGTAGTCAAAATATCTTTTCATCCTCTTTTTTTGGAGCTTTCTCTTACTGCCGATCCTTCTTGCTCTTATACTTCCTCATTCATTGATTCTCAATCCACAGCTTTTTTGTTTTCACTCCCTCTCACCCTGTCCTATCTTCTTTTCTTCTCTCCTGCTCCACCCTCTCTCTGTCCCTTCACTCATTGTCCTTTGTCTTGTTCATCTGCATTCTGGTGAATGTACCATTCTGCTTAACAGAGGGCCTGTACCACCCTATGCTCTTCTCTAAAAATGACTATTAGGAAGGAGCCTGGTGTTGAATTCAGAGACTTGTACATGCAAACACAAACCCATATGCATTTGGGATTTCCCTGAGCTTTAAGAGCCTTTCTGAGTGGCCTAGCACAGCTAATTAGATTAGAAAACATGTTTTCAGACTTAATTTCCCCCCTGTGCTATTCAGATTTGGCAGCATTCTGTGTTGGAACTGCAAACACAGTTTCATTTCTTCATTATCCTCATAGTATGATCACTGTTGTAGGTTCAGGGTCATCAGACAGAAATCCCAAAGCATTTTTGGCTTGTTTTGATGGCGAAGGAAGCCAAAATCATTTAGTATTGTTCTCTGCCCTGCCCAAGTAAGTGTCGACTTAACCAATGAGCCCCCTGCCTCCAAAGTGGCAATGCATTCCCCACTGTGTAATTTCCTGTCTTTTCATGGCTTGTTTCCTCTCAGGCAGTATATGCAGAGACCCGAGAGAGATATGGGATGTGACGTACAGGATCCTTGTTGCCCTCTTCTTCACTTGGTTGCTCCACGCTCAACTGGTGCTGCCTGAGGTGTACTTTACATAATGGGCAGGCAGCATAACATAAAGGCTGAAGCAAGGGACAAGTGCACTGTCTTAATAATCTCCCAGCTGTAAATTGTGACAAAAGTAGTTCCAATTAGCTGGCAGGAGCATCCTCTGTCCATATGATGGATTGAGAATTAAATCTATACTTGATTTCTTGGTGCGTATTACAGTCCATAAATTCAATTCTTGCAACAGTTTAAAAAAAGTAGTAATGCAGATCTAATTATATTAATGCAGAAGATTTGACTCTACAACGTGCCAGCTCTTCTAATTGGGTGACCGTGCAGTCAGGTCTTAATTATTTAGATTGAATTACAAATTAATCTGAATAAAATATTAAAATGCACATACAATATGTATTGAATGGCCTTTTTAGAGGCACCATCTAGTAGCACGTTGACCCCCTCGATGCAGAAATACGGCAGTTGGAGAGCATAGGATTTTGCATTAGTGAAAAAATGTAATGATGGTATAGACATGATCTGATCAGTCCTTTCTACCTCGGCTTAAAAATTAGGTTTGTAAAGGCCTGAGCCCAAGTAATGAAGCAGTCATGGTTCCGGAACTAATTTTTAACCCAAGGTGTGCCATGGACACATTCCCCCAACTGCACCTCCACCAACCCGTCTGTTGACCCTTGATAGGAAGGGTGCAATGATTCATGATGCTTTTGGTGAATTATGACCCTTTATAAACATGATGCAACAGAACAATGGATTCACTTAAACAGTGTTCATCCACTGCTCAGTCATCCACACCATGCACTCTGGAGTCTTGCATTTCTCATACCCTTAGACATTGGTTGCACACAAAATGGTCAGCGGCCGTAATGGCCCATCCATGCTTAAGAACAAGTCGCGCATATTCAAATGCATAGTTAGTAGCACCAGCATTATTTTCAGCTGCAGGTTATGCGATTGTGCGCTGCCTGCTTGTTAGAACCACTCGTGACATCCTCCTCTGACTCCTTTCATTGAGCAGATGTTTACATCCACATGATCCCCTTTCACCAATTCAGTTTCCCTGATCACAGCATTCTCGCTTTGCTCATGACACTATTACTCGGGAAAACCCCATAAGACTAGTTAGTGAAATACTGTCTCCTGTTTCTCCAGCACTGATGACCATGTCGCAATTAAAGTATTTATATCCTTTCATTTTTTTCTCCGTTGTTCAACTGATGTATGGTAAAACTTTATGTTGCAACCAGTCACATGTTTAATTTCTCTACAGTCAAGCCTTATTTATTAAAGAAGAGGCATCTATAATGAAGTGGCCATTTAGTGTATAAAGTAATAAAATTGAAATGTTAACAGTAAAACATTAAGGCCTCTTGTACCTCCATAATCTATATATGTTGGCAACTTTGTGTTTTAGGTAAATGTGTTAAATATGAATAGTATTGCAATTATTTCTTTGTACACACCTCCTTCTCGCTTCATTCTCTATTTCCTCCATTATATTGATGGACTTGATGGAGTTTTAAAATTACAGACTGAAGTCCATCTGTTTGTTTTTGTTAGTTCTCTGTTGGTTCTCTGTACTCTATTGGTCAGCACCATCACAGAACAGGTCTCATTTGGTCTAATCTCATTTTAAACACCACTGCTGGGATAGGAATAATGCACCAGCCTAATAAAACCTACTCTGTGGTGATACTATTGGGTCGTGATCATTATAGATGAGAGTAAAAAGGACGTACACTGTAGCTACTGTAGTCCACAAACAGATGAACTACAGTCAGGAATTGTAGAACTACAAAGTCCATCTTTACAGAAAGTGGAACTGAGAACATGAAGAGTAAGTGGAGCAAAAAAGAGACGTGTCTAAACTTTTGACTGGTACTGTATTTTTGTTAATGAGGCAGTGCATAATGGTTTGCATCACATTATTTGATAAGGTGACCTTGTAGCTATTAAATTACATAAGACATTCTACTGCAAGGAAATCAGCAATGTTCTATAGATCAGAAAGCGACATGAGACTACTGCTAATAACATGCATATTATTATCTCTTATCTATCCAATAGTATATTTCATATATCCCCAAAATGCAATTGGCCATTTAAAAAAGACATAGTATTAATTTAAATATAAAATTCTTGTTTTTGATTGTCCATTTGAGATTTGAGTGACACAAATCGGAATAATTTTCTAAACTGAGTTCAGATTTGAGGGCGGCACGGTGGCTTAGTGGTTAGCACGTTCACCTCTCAGCACTAGGGATTTCTGGTTTGAATTCCAATCTGGGTGGAGTTTCCATGTTCTCCCCATGTCGGGTTCTGCGGTTTCCTCCCACAGTCCAAAAGCATGGATCAAGGTCAATTTTATTCTCCAAATTGCCCCATATAGAGTGTGTTTGTGTGTGTGAGTGTGTGCCCAGTGATGGATTGGTGCCCTGTCCTGGGTGTGTCTGCCCAGTGCCCAAAAATTCTCACCTGGATGGGCATGGGGATGGATGGAGTTTGATACTTGGATTTGCTTAGATAGCATATTAAATGATTTATTTTTATTAACATAATAAAATAAAAAAACTAAAAATACCTATCATTACCATTTCATGTAGTACACCAATGGACCTGTCTTTAAACAAAATGACTTAGTTTGGGGAAAGGTCTCGTAGATGTTCACAAACCTGATTGTAAAGTTCCTGTAGTGGAGTGTTATGTGCAGTGTGAAATAGCTTTGAAGAATAACGTAAAATCTGTATTCTGTATCACACCGATGGCCCAGTATTCCCAAAAAAGGTTTTAATTAAGGATTTTCAGATTTTTTCGACCTCAAATCTGTCTTTATGAAATTCCAGTCTTCTTTAAACTCCATTGAGTATGTGCTGCATCAGTGCAGATATTGTCTGAGTTCCTGGAGTGAAGGCAGTGTATTCTATTCACAGCTTATTTTTTTAGACACATCATCAAATTGGTTGTATTGAATGCAGCCTACGGAATGCAAGTACTGCAGGCATTACACGTGGCTATCAAACTGCTTTTGTTTTGCAGATCAACATACATGATATGGACAAAAGAATTGGGACTCCTGTACAATAATACACATGATGTCGCTTTTATGACAACCTAGTTTGGGTTCATCTATCCTCACAGCTGGAGTGTCTTTCACTATTCTGTGAATTCTTTTTTCGATGTTTTGAGATGTGCCTGTGGAAACTTGCCACTTCATTCAGATCTGTCTCTGTGTTGAGCACTGAGGCTAGATGGACTGAGCTGTCGCAGTCTTCAATTTAGTTCATCCCAGTTGTGTTTAATAGGGTTAAGTTCAAAGCTCTTTACATTTACATTTACAGTAAATTTAGTCATTTAGCATACTTTATCCAAAGTGACTTACAAATGAGAGAACAACACATCCGTAGTTTTGAAAAAGCTACACTGTAGAATTATCAAACCTGATCATTATTTGATTTAATCATTTATTATTATTTTTAGATCAGGTGTTTGTGGAGAGATGTGTTTCCATTAGTTTTTTGTTGGCTCTTTCCATTGGTGTATTTGTGATCAAGTGCATACAGTAATGTCTATAGTCATGCTAAAAATGAAAAAGAATGAAGAAGCTGTTCTCACAAATTTGCAAGCACAAAGTTAAGCAAAGGTACTTAAGTTTATATGTCTGTATTCACACACTTTATTAAATTGATTAAAATTTAGGTGCGGCATGGTGACTTAGTGGTTAACATGTTTGGATTTTAACGCTGTGGATCCAGGTTTTAATTACAATCTGGGTGGAGTTTCCATGTCTTCCCCATGTCCACGTCGGTTTCCTCCGGGTTCTCCGTTTTTTTTCTCTATTACCCTAACCACATGCACGCTCTCCCTCACTTCCTCACTACATCCATTAACCTCCTCTTCGGCGTTCCTCTTCCTTCTTGCCTGATGACTTCATCCTCAGCATCATCCTGTTAGACTTCATCCCTCCTCTGTACACCTGTACAACTCAATCTTACCTCCCTAACTTTGTCTCCAAAGTGTCCTAACTGTGCCATCCCTCTAATAAACTCATTTTTAATCTTGCCCATCTTCGTCCCTCTTAATGAGATATGCAACATCTTCATCTCTGCTACATTCGATTTTACTCCTGCCTTTTGTTCCGTGCAATCACATCGAAGACATCCAGCATTTCTGTCCTGTAAACGTTTCCTTTAACTGACAGATATTTGGCTATGACCCCTGTAACTACATCACTCTTAACTGTTGTGTTTATTACAATCCCTACACAAAGAAATCTGTAAAAATAAGGGCAGAAAATAATAATTAGATCAGCATTCATAACTCACACACATAGGCAGACACTGTCATTGGAAAACAATGTAGAATAAACCCAGATTTCACCTAAACATTATCTCAAACAATTATTCAGTGGATATTCTGAAGAGGCTGAGTTTCCTGGTGATCTGCAAATGGCCAACCCTCAGTGCCTCTGCCCTCGTGTAACCCTCTTCCACAGATTAATAGAAAAAAATCATGGATGTGAAAATGAAATGACCTAAACTAGACGTGGAAGCCCATCAACAGGACAGCTGGTTCTGACAAGAGTATGTGTTCATTTAGAGCAAACTGTCCAGAGCATTCCTGTTATTAAATGATTTTGTGAGTGTAATTTGTTTTTTAAAGTAAGTGTAATTACATATTATAGAGGTTTAAGGGTAATATCAGGCCCAAGTTTTTAAACTGATTTGAACAACCCATTTAAAAAAAAGTCAATACAGAAGAATGATTTCGCAAATCAAACTCCGCTACCAAATATCGTACGTTATTATGTACACACCACCCAAATGATACCTCTTCTGTGATGGTCCTGACTATTAGAGAACAGAGAACCAACAGGGAACTAACAAAAACAAAAATCAGGTGGACTACTGTCTCTAATTGTAAAACGACAAAGTACATCTATATGATAGGTGGAGAAAATAGACAATGGAGCAAAAAGGAGGCGTGTCCAAATGTTTAACTGGTACCGTATGTCTGTTAGCACTAACTTATACATAGCAACAGCATAGAAAACCAGCCTGCCGTTACTATAACATCAGTACAATCAGGAATTTAAAGTGATCATTGGGAATATCAGCAGTGCTGTCATCATTGTTTTGTAACAGTGTGACACCTCACAGTGGGATGGTCCTGGGTTCAATGGCTGATAGGGTGAACACAGGTTCTTTCTGTGTGGAGTCTGCATGTCCTCCCTGTGCCTGCAGGGAGTGTTCTTTGTGGTGTCTGGTTATGTCCTGTACATTTTTTATATTGCCTCAGGTAACTGTGATTAAGCTGATGTGTAATAACTGATATGGACAAATTTGTAAATAATTAAAACTAAATGATGTAGCCCAAACATCCCAAACTTTTAGAAACAATAGACAATAATTTTTAATATTATGTATTTGCATTACTTGGCGTGTTCCCTCACTGACGGCCCATCCCTGCACTTTACTCTTGTCACTAGCACTAAAAGACAGAGAATATCAAAGCTGCTTTTGTCATGCTCACAAAAAGGCAGTGCTGGATCAGACAGGCAGGCCGTGGTTGCTGTGTAAGGAGAGGTCATAGAACCGGAGCAGTTTTTATTTTTTCCATGGATTGGTTGAGATGGTTCAAGGTCAGCAGCAGCAAGGTCACCATGCCATTCGTCTCTGATAAAACAAATAAAGCCTGCTTCTCTCAGAAACCCAGAGTCTATCTGAAAGGGTATCGTTCAGTTTTTCTTCGGCTGATACCGTATGTGTATTCTTCCTTTGAAAATGATTGATTCTAACAATGCAAGGAATTAGATGTCAGTCTTTCAGGCAATGATTGTTGAAGTTGTTAGACTGTACATGTTTTTTTCCCCCAGCTAAGTGTGTGAAGTGAAATCAGGATGCGCAGTGAAAAGACATATCAAAAGCATCACTGCTCTTCCAGTCTCTAAGGGAAACCACAGCTAGGGTTTGATGTACACAGAACCAGAGTTTCTAGGTTTGTCTTCTCAGCCGGAGTCTGAATCATATCTATATCGTACTCTCAGATCTGTTAGAAATAATGTAAAGCTATTTGCTGGAAATCCTCTTTTGTTAAATCACAGTGTCTTACTATAAATAAATCAGACAAGAAGGAATTTTTAACAAATTGTAGATTCAGAAAAAATGTCAAATTTCACTGAACGTTACACACAGGGAAATGCACAGAAAGACAAACTGCACAACTTCCCCAAATGTTTATCTAATTAATGCTATAATTATTATTAGTGGTATCTCATAATAAAAATAATCAGTAATACAGGAGAGGGCCTGCATTATTGTGAATAAATCGGCAAAGATGTAAGGAACGTTTTTAAAAAAACACTTTTATAAAGTGTAAAAACACTATAACAATAAAATTTATTTTCAAATGTGTTTGAGAATTAATAAAAAAAAAAAATTAATAAACTGATGTTTTGCAATGTAATCTAGTCCGGTTTTTAAATTGAACATCGACTGCTAGGTAACAGGATACAGGCTTAGTTCTCACGTTCGCATGTTTTACGCATTGATACGAATGTGAAGCGTTCAGAGGTGTACATTATTGTTTATGATGTCACGGCTGTACAAACAACTCAATCAAAATAAGCCAATCGGATTTATGGAGCAGAACAGAGTTTTATAGGAATAATTGGGTGTGGTAGCCTAGTAGTTAGGGTGTCGGGATATTAATCTGAAGGTTGTGAATTGAAACCCAGAGTCCACCCTCTTTGCCATTGTGGATCTTTGAGAACCACAAACCAAACTTGACTTGGGGTGCTGACTCTGTACACAAGTTGGGATACCTATACCTATACCATGTCATTTTGGACAAACAAATATGTTGAATGGATTAATGTAATCATAATAATAATAATAATAATAATAATAATAATAATAATAACAATAACAATAACAATACTATTACTAATAAATGTTTAATTTAAAATGTAACTTTAGTATGAGTGTCCTGTGAGAACAATAACACACATTAACTTCAGTTTTTTTACTCCTAAGCTGAAGTTTGTGTAACTTTTTCAGTGTTTGTATAATATTGTTGTCTAAACCAGTGTGTAATTGTATACCACACACATTGTTAATTTATGAAAATGCTATTTGTGATCTAATCACAATCTAATGTATTCTGTAGCTAATCATGATGTAATTCAATCGATCACATATTCTCTAGCCGTACATATCAGTTAAATCATTTGATTAGCTATAATCAGCTTGTGATAAACCACGTTCCCTAAATGTATTGTGTCTTAGCAACAAAAGATCACATGATCTGTATGTAACGACACTGCAGGAAATTTAGTGAATCTGCGCTTCTAAATCTATCTCAATATAACGGATTGTTCTACTTGTAGAGTGAGGCCCGTTTTCACTGCACATGTTACAATTAATCTAAAATTTTCCATGTAAAATAAATCCTGAAAATAATCCTGAGCTTTTACCTTAACGTTTCCTACAAAGGTGCTAAAGGAACGTTAGTAGAACATTAGTTTTGTTATTTTAGTATTACTGATTCTACTATTACTAAGCCATTAATGATCATAAGAACTTTCTGTTGATCCAGAACTCTTCAACGATTCAACGAGCCCAAGCCAACTCATGTAATAACACACACTACTCATTACTGGTTTTTAGTTGCCATCATTTAGTACAAGGCCCTGAATCTGACCCTCAGGACAATCTATGACTCTCTCTCTCTCTCTCTCTCTCTCTCTCTCTCTCTCTCTCTCTCTCTCTCTCTCTCTTTCTCTCTCTCTCTCTCTCTCTCTCTCTATATATATATATATATATATATATACTCCTTATGTCTTTTACAGAATTCTTGATAGTTCATTTTGTGGTTGCAGAAAATTAGTCAGGACATACTGCTTTATAGTCTTCTAGAACTTTAACCTTCACAAAAATTCACTGTTTACTGACATGTCTTTCCAAATTATATTATAAACTGAAGAAATGGCTACCTGTAAATACTTTACTGTTTTTTATGACCACAGTGCTTGGAGGATCTGTAGATGTGCATGGCTGGGACATATCTACAGTTCCAGGCATCAGAGCTGGTGCTTCATGGTTTATCAATGTTGACTGTGAACAAGCTGTAACTGGCTTATGTTGTTTGGACAATTATTCTGACATCATGAATACAAGTGCCTAAAGATTTCATTTGACTTTCTGAAATTACAAAAAGCAGCATATTTATGTACACCTAGAACAGGACAAAACAGAACAGGCACAAAACACACACACACACACACACACACACACACACATTATAGGGGCAATTTGGAGCAGCGAATTTACCTTGGGTTTATGTTTTTGGACTGTGGGAGGAAACCGGAGAACTCAGAGGAAACCCACAGGGACACGGGAAGAACATGGAAACGCCACCCAGATCGGGATTTGAACCCGGATCCCCAGTGCTGAGAGGCGAACGTGCTAACCACTAATTCACCGTGCCGTCCCTCTATAAGAATATCACTATGAAAACCCTCTCCATTCTGTAAAACCAGACTCTGTTGGAATTTCCACCGTGAAATATATTCCGACATTAATATATTGGTTCCACACTTCATTTCTCCGCCAGTTCGACGCCCCCCTGGAGGGGGCATACACTTTGAGAAACACTGAGCTGACCTAAAAGCATGTTTTGTTAATTGTCCACCATATAAAAGATTCCGACATTAAAACACTGATTCCTTAATTAATTTCTCTGCAAGTCATACCCCCCCCCCCCAAGTCATGCCTATGATTCCTCACACTTTGAGCAATGCTGGTTTAACATAAGACGTTTCTGAGCGATCCATCTGTAGTGTAGCTGATCCCTGTCAAAGATCCTGGTGTGCCTGAAAAACTGCTATGTATTTACTGCAGTGTGTTGATCTCAAAGTGTACTCCACTAGTGTGGAGTTGATTGTGGGAGCCTGTGGTATTTTTTATAAAATTAAAGATGCTTGGGTTGACAGACTTATATGTAGGCATTATTTTTAGACATTCGTTTCATGGTCTTATTAAAAGTATGGTGGTGCAGGCGGAGGTTAGTGCTCAGCTGTAGCACCATTGTATATTAGATGGTTGAATGTAGTTAGCAGGAGCTGTTTAATTCTATTCTAATGCATTTTTTTTTAATTTAAAGCTTTTTTAGAAGAGACCTTTGTTTCTGAAGAACTGTCAAAATGTTATGGCTGGCATACCAACAAAGTACATAAATACACAATGGACTGAACCTAACAGAATTACAATTCAGTTACTGACTGACACAGATTCATGGACAGAATGAAAGCTAGGTTTATTGTGAAGCACAGGCACTTTGTCGATTAAAATGAAAGCGTTTGGTACTGAAAGCTGCGTCTCGCCAGCAGTACTGCAAGGCAAAATCTTGTCACACCTCAACAAAGAACGGCCTTGGGGCAGAATGGCACATTCCTCCCTCTGCATTTCAAAAGCCCAAATGACACTGGCTCAGCAAGGTGGAAAGTCATACATACACATTAGAAAAGAATTGACTTGTATTATTTGCACTGACTTCAGTCGGGCACGGACGTATTGCTGCTGCATCGAGTCACGTCTTGTATTAAAAGGTATGGAATGTTTCATTTACACGATGTATTTATGTTATGTTGGGTGAAATAGGTGACCTGAACTTGAAATTCATTTATCTGTTGATATGCTGGACTGAGATGTTCCAGCTTTTCTTTATGGCTATTTCATTCACTCTTGGTCAGAACTTGGTTAGAACTGGTTCTAGATCTGACTTGTTGCAAATTCATTCCTCTTCAAAAGTCCAAACTCACAATCTTAAGCTGACAAAAAACAATTCCTCGTCTCATCCCTACATTCTACAAGTGTAAGGTTCACTGCATGACATGCACCCCAATCCTCCCTGCAGCAGCCGCGTATAGAGACTTTGTAAATTGAAAGAGAGATCATGTCTGTTTCATTTGTTTTGCAGACACTTGTGAACGAGCAGTTGTAGATTTGTGATGTGTGTTGGTTTGCTGAACGTTGATTGTTGTATCAGTGTTTTACAAATGCTTTTCATGAGCTTCTGTTGTAGTGAGTCTCAGCGTAACTCTTTTTGCAATATTTAAAAATTTTCCCCCCAAAGTTTATAAAAAGCGATACATAAAGAGCCTTTAATGATAAACACACTGCAACAAAAATCAAAGGAAAAAAGTTTTAGGTTATAAATTCCAATTAGGACCCCAATAGTAACCACAGCAGGGATTATGTGGTTGGTTTGTTATTCCTATCCCAGCAGTGTCACTGAGGTGGAAGCACTAAAACCCCCTCATCGCATCAGTGTCACTGCAGAACTGAGAATAAACAATCCACCACCCAAATGATACCTGTTCTGTGATGGTCCTGACCAATAGAGAACAGAGAACCAACAGGGGACTAACAACAACAAAGAACACAGATGTCCATCAGTCTTATTTGTAATTATAAAACTACAAAGTCCATCTATATGGTGAGTGGAGAAAATAGACAATGGAGCAAAAAGGAGGTCCAAACTTCTGACTGGTACTGTATATAAATATTATATATAGGAGAGAGAGAGATTTTAAAGTTGTTCCATTATACTATTAATAAAGTTGAAGGTCCACTAATAAGTTTAATTTTACATTTTCAAGTAGAGGTTTTTGTTACAGTTTAATTCAGAGCATTGTTTTAATGTAACAAACTGGGATGCCAAAAGCAGAGCAGCGGGAGTTTGGGACGCCCTTCTGTCTGGTTCCTCCCTTTCTTTCTTTCTGTCTTCCTTTTGTTCGGTGCACCAGGACAAGCGGCTGTGTATAGAATAACATGCGGCGGTGGTAATTGAGTGTGGAGATTTGGTTTCAGAATTGCCAGGGCTCACTCAGTGTGAGGTGGTTGACGGCAGATCAGCAGCGTGGGTGGGACAACAAGCAGAAATAGCTGCACCTCCTTCCTGCCTTCATCAATGAAGGGCACACCAGCACGGTCATCGATTCTCGCCTGTCTGATTGTAATAGAATGCTGTCTTTTAAATGCTTGTAAGTAACTGTGCTCGAATCTCACACTGTCAGTCACATTAATCTGTCAGTTTGGTGTTTCTCCCTCCTGCAGGCGGGTTCCACCAAAAACCCATGAAAGCAACTCACTCTGCAGTTCCACACCGCAGGTCTGTGTGTGTCAGTGACGGTATTTTCTCTTTTTCACAGCTGGTTTTCCTTTTCGATCAATACTCGTCAGTGGAGGCTCACGGCCTGCACCATGTTAATCCTCACTCGGTCTGACCGGCTGTGTTTGAGCGGTGCCTCTTATATCAATACACTCACCTTTCTGTCTGGAAATGATACATCAAGCTTGATGCTTCAATATCCTGCTATTTACATTCATTAACTGAAAGCTGGAGGAAGTGCGAAAAAGAAAAGAAAAGCAGCACATATTGCTTGATCACCAATATCAAAGCAAATGGAGCAAGACGTAACAGTCTCTTCTTGCTTTCAGTTTGGGAATCTGAGCTCGTGCTGTCTGATGTGTTATTTGATCCAAATCAAACATCATAATAAATACCATATTAAGAACAAAGCTGCAGTTTCCATATATTTCAACTTTTCTGTTCTGAATTTCATTTCTTAGTGGCAATCAGTCCTTCCAAGCTTTGTTCTTGGACTGTTTCCATGGTAGCCAATTAGCAGACTCTGGTTTCCCCCTATTTTTAGAGAAGTGTCTAAGTCCCAGCAGTCACTGAAGTCTATATGTGAACAGCAGAAGGAGATTATGGATAGGTAGAGTAGAGTAGAGAGAGGTGGTGGAGAGATACAGAGGAGGTGAGTGGCTCATTTTTACAGTTTTATATTTTAGTGTTGAAAACATTTATAACTGATAGCTTCATTTATTTGTTTTATTTTATTAGTCCAATGTGAACACAACTCATTATGCCATCTGGCATTACACCACATGATTCTGAGTGTATTTATTGTACAAGCAGCATTGATTTTACATTGTAGGTTTAAAATGCCCTCTGCAAACACCACTTACCTGCTTTAATTGTACTTGATAATAGGTTTCTTCAACCCGGATCAAATCTGATTGAGGTAGAGAGACGTGAGAGGGAGAAGGCAGCCAAGTTTGAGATATGAGAGGAGAGGCAGACAGGAAGAGTTAGCTGGATAACTAGATTAGCTTCAAATGGCTGTGGCGTGGATCCGGCTGCTGCCCTGAAAGCCTCGTCAACCACACCAGTATGTGTTGCTGTTTGCCTCCTTACTGTTTTGGAGATCTTTAGCTAGAACCTTTCTAAAAACCTTCTAATAACCTTCTAACAACATACTGTTTTTTTATTCAATCTGATTTCAGTTGTTTTTTTTGTCTACTTTTAAATATTTAAGAAATTCTAAACGGATTATTGTGAAATGTTTGGGATGTAAGCCAACAATGTTTGGATGACAGCGGTTAGCTCTTTTACCTCAGCAGGAAGGTTAAGGTTTAGGTTCTGTGTGGGGTCTGCATATCCTCCTTGTGCCTCGAGAAAGGAAAGAGTTTTTTTTTTTTTAAATTACATACACAAACAAACTTGCACACAGGCTTCCACATTTAACCCATCCGTGCATACAGACAGACACACACACACACACACTGATATGTGCACTCGTGTCCTGACAGTGGGCCAGTTTGTACATAGCGCCTCGGGAGCAGTAGGGTTTGATGCCTTGCCCAGTAATACAGTGACTGTAGAAAAAAACGCTTTGGCTTTAAATACTTATAAAAGATTATAAAAATTCTTATAAAATAGTTTTATTACATTTTGCAAAATGTATTACAAGTCTAACTTGTTTTTAGATCAGAGCACAACGTCAATTAAGATACAGCGCTGCTGGATCAGTGAGGGTTTAAGTCTTTGCTCAAGGGCTCACACTGGCGACTTTGGTCGACTTGGTGCTTGGTGTCCCACGTTCAGGTATGAGCAATAAACCAAATACCAGGAAATGAACATCAGGTGATTCATAGTCAGGTGACTGGGAACGTATGAACCTATCAGTGGAAATGCAAAAAGCAAGGCTTGAAGGGAGTGTAGATGTGATACTGTACTGTGTAGCTGGGCACACAGTAACTCTCTCCCCCTCTCTATCTTTTTCACACACACACACACACACACACACACACACACACACACACACACACACACACACACACACAATATAGGGTCAATTTAGAGCAGCCAGCTCACCTTGAATCCATGTTTGTGGACTGTGGGAGGAAACTGGAGAACCCAGAAGAATCCCACACGGACACGGGGAGAACATTAAAACTCCGTCCAGATTGGGATTCAAACCTGGACCGTGATGCCCATACACACCCGTAAATGATTTTTTGTGCTTTTTCTGTCCTCATCATATCAAATACACGCCCTTAAATAAAGACATGGTGTGTTGCTTCTTAGGATTTATTACATTTACATTTTGGAGCGGCACGGTGGCTAAGTGGTTAGCATGTTTGCCTCTCAGCACAAAGGATTCCCGGTTCAAATCCCAGTCTGAGTGGAGTTTCCATGTTCTCCCGGTGTCCGCGTGGGTTTCCTCTGGGTTCTCCGGTTTTCTCCCACAGTCCAAAAACATACCTCAGGTGAATTGAAGGTGAACATACCAAGGTGAATTGAATTCTCCAAATTGCCCCATATAGAGTATGTTTGTGAGTGAGTGTGTGCCCAGCAATGGATTGGCGCCCTGTCCTGGATGTATCTGCCCAGTGTCCGAAATGGGCTTGGGCATGGGGAACCCCCCCCCAACCCTAATATTGGATAAAGCGGAAGATAATGGATGGATGGATATTTACATTTAGTCATATGTTAGTTTATCCAAAGCGACTTACAAATCAGAACAACACAAGTCTGTAGTTAAAGAGAATCCATAGAACTGTAGAATTATCAAACCTGATTTTTAAGCAATCTCGACTTTTTTAAATATATATATATATATATATGTGTGTGTGTTTGTGTGTGTGTGTGTGTGTGTGTGTGTGTGTGTTTGTTTGTGCAAGAGAATTGTTCGAGTTGTTTCTTTTCTTCTTGTTAGATGCTATCTTCTTAGATAAGCTTCTTAATAATTTTGCACATTATTACTCAAAATACACAAGTCACTAACTATTTCAGCTAAAAAAAACTCAATTAAAGCTGCATGTGTGTAAAATAACCTGTAAAGCTTCTGTACTTCAGCCCAATTTCATCTTCACCCTCCGGTAACGTCGTTACGTAAGCAGTGCTAATCTGCTAAATGAGAAAAGCTAAGGAAGGAGGAATGGGGTGAAAGCTAAACGCCCAGCTAAGCAGGGTGGAGAGCTGCTCCCAAAGACGTCTGCTCACTTTGTACTTTGTCTCCGCGTCCTCTCGTCCTCGCCCACCACACGCACAAAGCAAACCACAAAACAGAGGACCGCACAATGCCATTCCTTTCAGTCAAGTCCACGTCTCACAAAAGAGGGCCAGTGGGTACAATACCGCCTCACTAAAGCGTCCTCCCTGTAAATCTTGTTGGAGAACTGCGATAGCCAGGCGTTTTTATGAGTAAGGAGTGTGAACACAAGGCAACCCCCCTTTTTTTCACACGGACGGCATTTCTTTACGGGTGGGGATGGGGGTGGGATGGGGTTGGGGTTGGGGGTTTCCCACATCTGCATATAGATGGGTGGCGTGCATTAGCAGAATCATTAATAAACAATAAAACTGATAAAAGGTAGGCAGGATTGAGCCAATGGGATTATGGCTGATTAAAAATAGAGAGATGCTGCAACATGATAACTACTATTATCCCAAATTGGATCCTCTGTGCCAAGCGGATCGTGGAGCTACTGTGGTTAAATGAGGTTTTATACTGTTGTAATTGAAAGGAGTTAAAGATTAAATGAAGCTATAGTTAGGTCTGCAGCTTTGAGGTGATTAAGGATGATGAAGAATGTACTGTAGAGGAAATCACACTCCGCAATATAGATTTCCACAAATACGTGTGAGATTTAGTTCAAAGACGGGCGTGTATGAGTTTTCATAAAGTCATGTTCCAGGATTATGTCACACAAAGCTACTTCATTCTGGTTCCTGGCTGATTGTATCTTCCACCCGCCGTCTTTACAACCCAGTAGAGCTTCTCTCTGAAAGTCAACGAGTCAAGTGATCAGTTGGTTATCCAACCTCACCGTAGTGCTAGTTCTCACTCCATAACTTTCACCACTGCAAACTCAAAACACAACTCCAGAAGCACTTGAGCACTTCATATTAAAAACATGCAAAATATACAAAAAACTCTACCCCTATATCGTGTTAAATTACTTTATCCTAAATTAATTCTGCTTGTGAAAAATTTGGGTAGAAAATGCCTAATTTATCCATATAAAAATATAATTAACTACCACTAATTAGTTAATTAATTGGTAAATATATTAATTGGTTTATGTGCAATTGTGCAAAGTTTTAGCTTACTTGGATAAAAGTGGAAAGAAGGAATGAAAGTGGATGAAATAGCATTTGTGAACTTTTTACCAGCCACACAGAAAAACAGATGAAGCTAAATTAGAGGTGCTAATAATAATAAAAATAATCATAAAGAAATTGAGACTTGAGAACCAGATTGGATAATGATCAGGTTGAAGAATCCTGCAGTGTAACTTGAGGAAGAAAGGCGGAGTCATCAGTGCACCTGACGCAGCTCCGCCCGATGACCGTGTGCCGTCTTTATAAGCAGTTACATGACATGCCGCGGGAAGAGAGATTCTAAGGATGTGACAGGAGAGGAATATTCGGCGAGCGACACCTTCCCTGCACATCTAGTATAAAGTGATAAATACTGTGTAATAAAGCCCGGTCCTGTTGGTTAGACATCTTGGCTCCGGTCCTCATTCTCTCCCGACCCCTTGTTACAACCTGGTTCCTTCTGACCTTCTGACTTGTGTTGTTCTCTTATTTGTAAGTCACTTTGGATAAAAGCGTGTGCTGAATGACTAAATGTAAAAGTAACTCAATAAGAGACCCCTTATTTCAAGGGTTCCCACATTTTCTCATGATCATTCACATTAATACAAACCAAACTAATGTATTTTTAAAAGAATGCCTTTAAACACATTTAAACATCTGCATGCAAAGCTAATTTAAGACTGTTTTTAAAGAAACTGAGGAACTCTCCTTAAAAAACGAAATTCCACATTTTATATACGCTTAGATTTGCATTTCGCCATCTTTCCGTCGAACATTACGACAAATTTAAAGAAGATGGAAATGAAAACTGGTTACCATGACAACGAGAAACCTGCATGCGTCTGACTTGGGCCTCTCTGTCTCTTCATTTTTTCAGAAAAAGATGAATAATAAATATGTATAATTTTTTTTTTCAGCAACCTGCCAGAACGTGTCTTCAGTTGGCAATTGCCGCCTTAGTTGACTAGCGCTCCCGCTACACTAATGTTTTTAATTTTGCCATGTTGCTATTGTATCTACTCTGCTCAGAGTTTTCACACCACTGACAAAAAAGACACGGTTTAGTTTTAAAGGTATAATTTTTCGTGTGAACGGAGTAAATAACACAGATTTTCTAAATTGCTGATGCAAACCTCCTCTGTTGCTTTCTGTTTGGATTTTCTGAACCATGAGGTGAGTTGTCTTTATCAGTATATCCTTCTCTGATTCTTTTGTTGTCTTTGCCGTAACTACGCAACCAACTGCAGAGTGGACATCTGCTTCCTGTTTAAGCAGCATGCACATGCTCAGTGTGTACGGTTTGTGTAAGTGGACATGTGTTCTCCAGACATTTCTCTAATGCTTATCCGGAATCAGATGAGAAGAGGGTTTTCTTTTTTAATTTTAATTGCCGTTTTATTTACACTCCATAGATCACTGCACAGTCTGTACATTGGTGTTCTGCACTGTTAATGCTGCCCGGCCACTCAAGGAGGATAGCACCACACTGACCCTTAAAAAATAACTTAATAGGGAGTTTTCTCTAGCCACTGTTACTTCAGCTTGCTCTTTGGGGGTTCTTTCAAGCTACTTTGAGACTATGTACATTGTAAAATAGCGCTATAAAAATAAATAAACTTGAACATGTTATTACCACCCCTGTATTAGATTCATCTGTTTGTCTTTGTGGTTGTGAAAAAGTTTGCAAATGCTATTTCACCCACTTCCTATTATCTGATTAAGCTGAAAATTTTCACAATTGTTCATCGTTGAGGACAACACATGAATCAATTTAAAATGTTACCAATGAATTAACTAATTAGTGGTAATAAATTAATTTTGTTTTATATGGATCAATTGCCCATTTTCTACTAAATGTTATACTTCACAAGCAGAATTAATTTAGGATAAATTTAACATGATGTAGGGGTGGTTTTAAAAAAAGAATTTTGCTTGTTTTTTTTCAGAATGAATAATAATCACTAACATCCTTATCTTGTTGAGACGGGTCTCTGTATGATCACTGTACTGCTTTTCACGTAACATGTTGCAGTGGGGTGGCACGGTGGCTTAGTGGTTAGCACGTTCGCCTCTCAGCACTAGGGATTCCCGGTTTGAATCCCCATCTGGGTGGAGTTTCCATGTTCTCCCCGTGTCCGCGTGAGTTTCCTCCGGGTTCTCAGGTTTCCTCCCACAGTCCAAAAACATTGATCAAGTCAATTGAGTTCTCCAAATTGCCCCATATAGAGTGTGTATGTGTGCGTGAGTGTGTGAGTGAGTGTGTGCCCAGCGATAGATTGGCACCCTTTCCTGGGTGTATCTGCCCAGCGCCTGAAACGTTCTCCCCTGGATGGGGATAAAGCGGAGGATAATGAATGAATGTTACAGTGAGTACTGTGCGCCTCTGCTCTGTTTTTCTGCGCTGTCCATTAGTTCAAAACTAACAACAATCAATTATCAGATTAAAGCTCATCAGAAACCTTTTTTTCCAAACATGCCAGAAATTATAATTTTAGATACATTCGGAAAAGGCGGCATGGCGGTTTAGTGGTTAGCATGTTCACCTCTCAACTCTGGGGATCTAGAATCCCAATCTGGGTGAAGTTTCCATGTTTTCCACATGTCTGTGTGGTTTTCTCCGGGACTCCCCCAAATGTCCAAAAACATGGATTCAAGGTAGATTGGCTGTTCTAATTCTAATCTTAATTGCCCCTATATATTGTGAGTGTGTCTGTATGAGTTTGTTCCCAGCGATAGATTTCCACCCTGTCCTGGGTGTATCTGCCCAGCGCCCGAATGTACTCTCCTGGATGGGCACGGGGAACCCACCCACGACCCTTGTCCTTAGAATTGGATTAAGTGGAAGATAATGAGATGTGATAAACTTATGTAAATGTAAAAAAACACATTTTTTAAAGACAACATATTTACAATTTAGATTTTAAGTTGGCATTATTTTTGTTTATTTAGCACAAGAATAAAACCGAACTGCTGTATCTCTAACCATGTTAATATACTGAAAGTAAAACAGTATAGGCCATTTATCTGCTGCAGGAGAGTATTTTAAACACTCATTAAACACTTAAACATATTGCAGTTCTGTTCCTCAATGCTTGTATCACTCTTGTCAAACCATCCACTGTTTAAAGTGGCCTGTGTTTATTGAATTTTAAAGCAATCATGAGGAGGAGGAGGTGCTTGAATATAAAAAAGGAATTTTTCAGTGTAGCACACTCAGAATTACCTCAGTCTATTATTACCTACCTTTAAACAAAGTAATGTCAACATACACAAAACCAGACGAGGGTGAATAGTTAGCCTATTTTTATTGTGTGATTTAAAATAAACATAAATCCAATTCCTTTCTGGGGAGCCCCCACAAGACCACCACAGAGCGGGTGTTATTTAGCCCCCAGTGGATGATTCTCTATATATTTATTTATATAGACTTTTTTACAATAGCACATTGTCTCTGATCCCCAAAGAGCAAGGCAAGAGAGAGTGGCAAGGAAAAACTGCATGGTGTTGTTGAAAGAAACCTCGTGAGGACCACGGCTCAGTGGTGGACTCATCTCGCCTTGAGCGGCCGAGCAGCGCAGAACATCAATGAATAAATCGTGAAATTATTAGGTGTCTATATTTGTCCAGAATAACTGATAAACCACACCACACGCACACACACACACACACACACACACACACACACACACACACACACACACACATGCACTTAATAAAACAAAAATAAAAAAAAGTAAAAAATAATTATAACGTCATTTTTAACTATTTATTATTGAAATAGGCAAAAACAAAATAGGCTCTCTATGCTGAATGCCTATTGAAACAGGTTAATCAGTCAGGCTTGCTTCGAGGGGTTGTTGCTGATACCAGTCTGATTGAAGTCATAGGGTTGTAATGTTCCTACTGAACCCCAAGCTCAAGCAGATGCTGTACAGACGGCAGCCATGTCCCTAGAGTGTTTTTTTGCATTTGACTATCTCATAAATCCACCACATAAACATGTGGCATTTCATTTGCTAGAAACCTCGTTGTTGCAAGCCAGGCATTGTGCAGAGAAGCATTGTCAGTAATGCAGGGCGAAGGGAAGTGTGTTCAGCAAGCCCACACAGCCGCGCTGAGTTCACCTTGTTTAGCATAAAAGTCTGTGTAACTTGTTCACTATAAAAGCCCCGGTGCTGAAGGAAACTGCACTCTCTTAAGCCGACATTGTACAATCCTGTGTAACTAAAGACCTTGCCCCTCTTTTTTCTTTCCTTTGACAGACAGTTTCTATTGAATG
Source organism: Corydoras maculifer (assembly GCA_019802435.1). Taxonomy (NCBI): domain Eukaryota; kingdom Metazoa; phylum Chordata; class Actinopteri; order Siluriformes; family Callichthyidae; genus Corydoras; species Corydoras maculifer. The sequence goes on from JAFMOD010001480.1 coordinate 432,500, forward strand.
TTTGAAAACACATCGAAGCTTCCTGTTGCCTTTTCAGACTGAACTTATGTCACTGAACCATCTCTTCTCTAAATAGTTTGGTTCTTTGTGTTCATTTCACTTCTAAGTATCTTGCTTCTCTATAAAGATTAGAAGCTTTTTCCTGACCCTTACCCTCAGCGAACACTCATGTATTGTTTTCTTATAAAGGAAAAGTAAAGTTTATGGTTTGGTCATTAATAATGTGAATTTTATGTGAGGCTCGAAATGATGTGGCTGCATCATCGTTACTGTGATGGACATGGACACTCCAAACCAATAATCATGAATCATCTGTGGGATCTGGTGCCAATTCAGTCAAAAGAAAGCATGTGGGAAATTAGGCAGTAATTTTGGATGAAAAGGCTTCACTAGACATTGACATTCCAATTCATCCCATGTTGTTGAAATTAAGGCTTTGTTGTTTTTAGATTGTTTCTTTGCGTGGTTTTGCCAGAGGCCAGACTAAAGTGTGACCACATACTTTAAGGTGCATATTTGGTTGTGAGAATATTTACTGAGGGTAACTAGGCACGGTGGCACTGAGGATCCAGGTTCGAATCCTGATTTGGGTGAAGTTTCCATTTTTTCCATGTGTCCACGGTCACTGTGAAACCCCACAAGCCAAAACATAAATTAAAGTGCCTATACACTGTGTGTGTGTATGTGTGTGTGTGAATGAGAGTGTGCCCAGTGATGGGTTGGCGCCCTGTACTGGGTGTATCTGCCCAGTGGCTGAGATGGGCAATCCCCCTCCCCCCATGACCATAATATAGGTTGATATTTTATAACTAAATGAACATGTTTTGGGACTGTGGGAGAAAACCAGAAATTTTGAAGAAACCCCAAGCAGACATGGGAAGAACATGCAAATGCCACACAGAACCTTGATTACTTGTCTGGAAATCAAGTACCAAAATACCTTTTTTTGCATGAGACCGCATCACTGCCCAGGTTAATCTAAACATTGCCATTATAAATAATAAACCTACAGACAGCTGTGTACATGTTTTTGATAATAATAATTAAACCAATTCTGATTTTTAATCTCATTTTTTAAGGTGTTTGAAAGTTGTTTTGAAATTTAAAAGAGTCTTCAGGTTCTGCTAATCTCAGATGAAAATAGTTGAACAATATTGCAAGAAATAAATCATGTTCCCCTTTAAAACCTCCTGCAGGTCTCCAGTTCTGTGTAAATACAGTCTTCACTTCATTAATGCTGTCTCTGATAAAAACCTGTTTCTCTGCACAAACGGAAGAAATTCAGATATCCTTTTGCATTTATGTAAGGGTGGGGGGGGGGTGGCACTACAGATACAGAACAGAATGTGGTCTGTCAGTCATTCATTCATTCTGCTTCTCCTGTGCGCCGTCAAGGTCCAGCCAGTGTCACCTTGTTCCCTCGAGCTCTGATTCATTTGCAGGGTTCTCATATTCGTGCAGTGCAGTTGGATCCAGATCTTGTAAATGTGCTGCACAGAATCTTGTGCATAGATTTGGACGAGCAGGTCAAATCCCTTGTTTTACCATTTAATTTTATTAAAAAAGGTCAATTAAAATTATTATATTAGAGCAAGGCTACAATTAACAATAAAATACGAAGTAATAAAATAACAAAAGCTCTAGCATTATGTTTTTGATTTAAATTTAGATATAATATTTAGATTTTGTAGATATTTATATTTAAATATTGATTTTTATTGAGGATGTTATAATTCTGATACTTATCTTAAACATCATCTTTTCTTATTGTATGGTGTGTGTGTGTGTGTGTGTGTGTGTGTGTGTGTGTGTGTGTGTGTGTGTGTCCGCGCGCACACCAGATACATATGAAATTGTGATACATATGGAATTTTTTGGACTTCAGGTTATTGTGGGTCACAAGCTGGTCCTCAAAATGTAAATCATTCTGTTTCGAACTGAACCCATGTTGTTTGGTTAGTGTTGTAGTTAGGTTTTGGTAATGGTTAATTTTATGGAAGTAGTAGTTATGGTTAAGTTTTAGAAAGTCTCTACAAAATGAATGAATTGTGTGTGTGTGTGTGTGTGTGTGTGTGTGTGTGTGTGTGTGTGTGTGTGTGTGTTTTGCTATCACACATCCAGAATCACTCCTCACTAACAACCTTTGTTGGTGCCTCAAAACCAGCAGTTTATTAAATACACTAAATACTATTTTGGTGGCATGTTGCCTTAGTGGTTAGCATGTTCTCCTTTAAGCACTGGGGATCCAGGTTGGAATTCTACAGAGGGTGGAGTTTCCATGTTTTCCCTGTTTCCACATGGGTTTCATACAGGTCCTCCGGTTTCCTCCCACAGTCTAAAACATGGATTTAAGGAATATTGGCTACTCTAAAATTTCCCCTATGTAGTGTGTGTGTGTGTTTGTGTGTGTGTGTGAGTGAGTGTGTGCCCAGCCATGGATTGGCACCCTGTCCTGGTTGTATCTGCCCAATGCCCCCCCCATGATCCTAGACCCTTGTATAGTATCAAGCAGCAGATAATGAGATGAGATGATGAGACTAAATAGCGTGCTGGATTACAATTGTCTTTTCTAAACTACATACATTACAGGAATGTTGATCATGTTGTGCAGGGACAGCGTATTGTTTGTAAATGTTGTTGCTGCATTTTTGGCAGCTCCTGTAAACAGCCATTTTCACTTCAGCAGGGGAGAGATCCTGCACAGGCAAATTGGATAATGAGAACTATGTCATTTTCCTGGAACCATCTGGTGAAATGCATGGCAGTAAAATGCAGCTGAAGCAAACAACCTGCACGGCTCATACAAAGCATCCGGAAATCTATGATGTCCATAGACTTGGACAAAATTTCGCTCCTTCCATCAGCAAGATTTAGATGGACCTTTTCCAACAGCACTTTGAAAGTGTGCCCACTAGAAATGCTTTTCCTATTTTTCTCTGATATTGACTGCTGACATGATCTTCCTCCGGTCCATTCAAGTCAAAAGCTATGTTCTGAGTCCCTCCTTATTAAAGATACACCTACAATCTGTAATCATCTGCTTCCTATCACGTGGTTCACTATACAGCTTGTTCTAAATGGTGATTATGGCTTACTACATACACTGTAAAATATCTATGTAAAAAAATAAGAAAAATAAACATAAATCAAGAAAAATCTTTATATTATTTACAATACAATATAGTGAGAAAATTAATCTTGTTAAGACAGTTAACAAGTTTTAATTCTTAAAAAAATAGATCATTAATTTTGCTTAAAAATCTATTCAGGATTCTTTTTATTATATAAGACTTTCTGACTTGTAAAGATATCTTTTTGCTGTGTATTGCATGCATTATTTTAAAAGTAACGAACACATATGTTGACATTCTGAGGATGAGTCTCTGTCAGCGTGGACTTGTAAATGGAAAGACCTGTACTAATGTAGCCACATGGCTGATGATGTAATATTGCTCTGGAATCTGATAAGTAAGAAATCAATTCACACATTCAGAGTGAGATGACGTCATTAACCGCGCTGCGCACATCCTGTCGGCTCTTAATTGTAAACTCTATCTTTATGTAAGCATTTTTAAATTGCATAATTAAATTTAAACTGCTACATAAAGAATTAGCATATAATTAAGATTTGATTATTTTGCCATTGTAATGAACCCTGGCAGCACGGTGGCGTAATGGTCAACATGCTCTCAGCGCTGAGATCCAGGTTCGAATCCTGATCTGGGTAGAGGTTCTATTTTCTCCCTGTGTCTGCGTTGATTTTCTACGGGTTCTCCGGTTTGCTCCCACAGTCCAAAAACATGGATTCAAGGTAAATTGAATGCTCTAAATCGCCCCATATATTGTATGTCTGTGTGAGTGAGTTTGCCCAGTGATGGTGCCCGAAACGGGCGTGGGCATAGATGAGCATGGGAACCCCTCCCCCACCTCGCCCCTAATCCCTGGTATCAATAATAAAGAAATGAATAATAAATGTGAAAACTCAAACCCAGGTTAAAAAGTTACGAGTTGTTCGTTTAATGTCGGAAGCACAGATTCATTTTTATTTTCATCGAGTCCGACCATTTATCCTTTTTGCTCTTTGTTCCTCTGATGTAAACCCATTCAAAATACCAGGATGACAGTCGTTCAGGTCATGCTTGATTTGGCTCACCGTGTTTAAAGGTCAGCCATTTTGCCAATTCTGTTGCTCAATTGAACATTAACTGATGCTGTTAATGCTGCCCCTCCTGATTTATTGCACCAGTTCATGGCCATCGGATGCATATCAGTCAGAATGTGTTGGGTTGGGATCTGATTATGAACTTTGATTCATCATAGTGTTGATGTGCAGCATTTTGGGAAAATCGAAATGAATCTCTTCTCATCTCTGTTGTAAAGTAAACCTCCGTTGTGTTTCACTCAGCTTCCACTTCTCTGTCCGTCTCTAGGATGCGAGTTCGGTGAGCAGTGAGGAGTTTGATATGAGTGACCCCACATGGATTTCAGCTGAGCATCACAGCGCACTGACAGACCAGAACCCACTCGCCAGCTCAGAAAGAATGCACAGTCCCCAAAACCCCCACAAGGAGGATGATGGTAGGAGAAATGACTCCCTCTCTAAATATCATTCCTAAACTTTTACTTTCTTTCTCTTCTCTCCCACTTGCTGTCTTTCTTCTTTCTCCTTTCCTTGTTTGTCATTTATTTCAATGCGTCATCTCCATCTTACAAACACGTCCCGCTTCCCTCTGAAGGAATGAAAGGGATGCTGGACAAAGATCATCATTATGCCTGAGTTTATAAATCCAGTACATGTGAATGCTGAAGCTGGTGCTCGCTCGCTGATGCTCTCTGAGTGGACGGGTGAAGGTGTGGCCTGAACGAATCGATTCTGATCAAACAGCTTCCACCTCTTTGTTTCTGGGTGCCGCTCTTGAAGGTTCAGCGCAGAGAGGGTGGGGGTAAAGTGGAAAGATGATAATGATGGTGCTGTAAGGAGGAACAGGACTGGGAGTGGTTGCATTTGATGGAGAGAGGAAGCCAACCTCCTCATAATGCTCATATTCTGACGTGTCGGAGCTCTTTTAAAGGTCAGCTCATCCTGCCCACCACAGCCCCCGACAGAGCTGCTGCGTACATGCTGGAACATCAGTTTCTCTCAGACAACTTATTTTAAAGTGCACAAGATACACCTCCCTGTCTCTGTCTCATCCTCCTCACCTCTATGTACAGCAGTTTTTTGTCGTCATGGGAATTCATTCTAAAGCCCAATATCACATTATATACATGCCATTTACTTAATGCAATTACTTAAGCAAATGATGCATCTAATTAATAAAGCAATAAGGTACGAGAGGGCGGCATTATTGTGAATATCTGACGAGGAAACAGGTGTTGTTCAGCACGACGTGCAGCAGAGTTCAGCTATTTATTCACAATAATACACAACCTTAAATGTGTTATTGCTTTTTGAAAACAATTATAAACACATTGTAATAAAAAAACAAGGTTTGATTCATAAATATGGTTATTAAGAACTAAATAATTAATAAACTAAATCTTCCGTGACGTTATCTAGTCTGGTATTTAATGTGAACGTTGATCACTGAGTAACAGGATACCAGTTTCTCTAACATTTAATCAATAAAAATGCCATCTAGTGGCCAAATTACAGAACACAATGTATAAAAAAAAGTTTAGTGCTCATCGCGAATCAGCTCTCTGTTTATATTAATCTGTATTTCCATTTATGATACATGATTCTAAATAATGTATTGTATTTCACTCATTGATATGGATTTGAAGTGCTCAGTGGGGTGTGCTATTGTCAATAATCCCACAGCTGGACAAACGGCTCAACCAATCAGATTAAAGAACCCGAACTACCCGTTTTATAATTAAAGCAAGTGTTTCATTGATGAGCTACTTAACCCCATATAACACTGTAAGATACTGTAGTATAAGTGTATTGGCATGGCCTAAGTTAAAAGGGGGGGGGGGGGGGGGGGGGGGGGGGGGGGGGGGGGGGGGGGGGGGGGGGGGGGGGGGGGGGGGGGGGGGGGGGGGGGGGGGGGGGGGGGGGGGGGGGGGCCAATCCATCGCTGGGCACACACTCACTCACACATACACACTCTAAATTGGGCAATTTTTTTGAGAATTCAATTAACTTGATCCATGTTTTTGGACTGTGGGAAGAAACCGGAGAACCCGGAGGAAACCCACGCAGACACGGGGAGAACATGGAAACTCCACCCAGATGGGGATTCGAACCGGGAATCCCTAGCGCTGAGAGGCGAATGTGCTAACCACTAAGCCACCGTGCCGCCTAAGTTAAAACAGTTAGTTTATTTAGTTAAACATGTACTTTAAAGCGTATTCAGATAATTACAGTTGTTATTAATAGATTTCAGTCCGCACCAGTTCATTTAACCCAGAGACAGTGTGATTTTTTAAATGATCTTGTCTGAAGTCATACAACATGGATGGGTCACATTGTTGGCCGGCATCAAACAAAAAACAAGAACCAAAAAAAAAACTGCGGAAAGAACCTTTGGGCATATTTTTAATATCAGAAAAAAATGGTGATGAACCGGAGTGGAGTCACATTTAAACTCCCCCAGATCAGGATTTCTACCTAGAACCCAACACTGAGCACGAACGTTTTATATATAGTGGTTAGTACGTTTGCCTCTCAGTGCTAGAGATTCCCGGTTCGAATCCCGATCTGGGTGGAGTTTCCATGTTCTCCCTGTGTCCACAGGGGTTTCCTCCGGGGTCTCCGGTTTCCTCCCACAGTCTAAAAACATGGATCAAGGTCAATTGAATGTTCTAAATTACCCCACATAGAGTGTGAGTGTGTGCCCAGCGATAGATTGGCACCCTGTCTTGGGTGTATCTGCCCAGCCCCCAAAACGTTCTGCCCAGGAATGGACATGAGGAACCCCCCCTGCGACCCTTGTAGAGGATAAAGTGTAAGATAATGGATGGATGGATTTAACATCACATCCAAAACCCTTTAGCCCCGGACAATGTGGCAGGGTAGCGCTGTACGTTGTCGTGGAGATTAGGATCAGATGCATTTGCAGTTTACATCTGCAGAAGCATCAACTATAATTACAGGACATCACACTTATACGTGTTGCTTTTACAGCACACCTTACACATGTATATTTAACAACGCATGGCTGCCTTTTCTGTATTCTACACTGGCTGTGTTTTAGATTAGATATAGAACAATATAAAATGTGGAATATAAAATATAGCAGCAGTACACTGTAAGATGTACAGTAAAATAAACGGCTCAGAAAATGAAATGTGAAACTTAAGTAGCGAGATGAAATTTTTAGCAGCAGTTATATGTAAATGAGATGATGAGAAAGTTGTGGGGGTGTGTCCAAATTTTTGACTGATACTGTATATATTAAAGACTTTAAAATATTTTGATAGTGAGTGACTTATTACACTGTTCATGATTGTTACATTGCTCCAGGTAAAAATTTTTAAAATAAGATTGCATTTGTAAAGTGTTCAATTCCTGATCAATGAAAATACTCCTGTATTGGCTTGATATCAATAATTGTATGTAATCTGGTACAAGGCAGTAGAATGGGAGGTATGTAATCTGGTACAGCTCTGTGGAATGGGACTTTCTCGATTGAGGACACAACCTGAGATTAACCCGATCAAAATTATGTGTCAATCTGCAGCCGTGGCTTTTTTTTTCCCATTTGCCGGTCGTGCAGCCGTTGCTCGAGGGTCCTCATCTATCATGTGAGCATGTAAAATATCTCAGATCCGCGCTGCCGCTGTAGGAGTTAAACTGATTATGTTTAGGTTCCGCAGAGCAGAGCAAGCACGTGGCTGACCTGTTCACGGGAGCTCATGTGAGCTGTTTGATGGACTCTGTCTCAGGATATCCAAAACACCATCAGTAATGAGTGACAACTGCACCTAGCTGACTTTTCAATAAATGATTCTCCCATATGACACACAACCTACAACCTTAGTAAAACGTTAGTCAAACATAAAAAGGCTTGACAGGTTCGACCTTGGAACCCGAAGCTGTGCAGAGAACGGTGCTGTCATAGTTACAGCAAGTTTATTTATTCTATTTATTTGTTTATTTATTTACTGTGTATGTGTGTGTGTGTGTGTGTGATGTATATGTGTTGTAAACTCTAAATGCTGTGTGAAGGTTGACACTAAGGCTTGTGTATTAAGGTTCTGCAGGATGTACTGATTTTTACTCCCCCCACACCCATGAGCTAAGAGGCAGAAGGGGGAGGGAAAGGCTTTGGGCAGATGGAGTGGAGGAGGATGGGAGTAGGAGGATCTATAGAATCTATAGCTTTCTGCAGAGAGGAAAACAAGATTCAAAGGAGTGATTTTCTATATTTAAAGAAAAAAAAACTATCGGAATAATTACAATGACAGGAAGTTATTTGTCGGCTAATTGGAACAATTTGCTCGTGCATTTTATTTAGCTGCAATTGTCTAAAATTGCCAGTGAAACGGAACCTCATTAATTCCACGGTGCATTTTGTACACCTAATCACGACCAATTACAGACAAAGCACCTGTACATTGTGTGGGAACGTGTGTATGATCTGCAGCAACTCTGCTTAATTGGATTAATTAAATGTAGTGCAGAGGAACGAAGGTAAAAGAAAAGAATACTGTGGATGTGAAGAACACTTTATTAAATATAGAGGAACTATCTTTTTTTTTTTGTGGAAAGTGATTAGCAAATCCGCCTTCTCAGCGCATGCACTAGGCTTGAACCGGTTACAGTACCATGGAGAGCTCACGTGGTGCTCTAACAGCACTGTGCGCCCAATGAGGCTCTTTATCATACACCCTAAAACTGAGGCGTAGCGTCATGTGACCTGCCTGAAAAAAAGCAGATGCGCCGCTTTTGCATATTGATATAAATATACAGCTTCAAGGTATAAAAAAAAAAATACAGCAATTACTAAAGTCCATTCAGGGTTAGTAAATCACAGAAGAACTAATCTGTTAGTTAAAATATCCCTCCCCTCGTTTTTGTAGTCTTTGTGCTGTGTTGTCTTATTCCCATGGGAGCTCTCGGAATAAGAATTAATTAATTTGCATATTAATGCAAGTCTTGATTTCATCTGCCATGAGTAATACAGGAATGTCTGCATCATGCACAGTTTCACTATGGGATTAAATAGCAAATTTCATCACCAGTCAAGAACAGTGTGCTGGGCCTTAAAGTGGTAAATCCCTGCATGATCATATCTGCCTTTGATTAATTCTCTGCAGGAAAATGATTGTATTATCTTAACCAGATTTTCTTTTTTACAAAGAAACGGCAGAATAGTAGCATATACATTCTGTGCTGGCAGATGAACAGGACTGAAAAAGCTGTTCCTTTAACAGACAGATATCTGAAGTCCAGTTCGATTTTGCATGTGCATCAGAAAACCTTCAGTTAAAAAGCTGTTTCTGATTGATGCTAAAAATAAGAACAAGGTATAAAGGCAGGAAGATGCTAAACATCATGACTGCGGCTGCCATCACACACTAAACTGTAGGTACCTATTTTGAGTAAACGAGTCTGAAGTATCCACGCAACCTTAAATGAAATCTGGCATCATTTGAGGCACGTGGCGTTACCCCCCTCCCCCGGTGTAAAAGTGCTACGGTGTAAAAGTTCGGTGTAATTAAAACTGTACAGATGTGCTTATGTTCTCCAGTTTGTTAACCAGCATGTTTTATTTTTGTCATGGACATGTTTTCTGACCTTGTCTACTGTAATGGGGTATGAACACTGAAACATCATTCATATCAGGTTCAAGTTCAAGTAATTCATTTATATTGCGCTTTTTACAGTAGCACACTGTCACAAAGCAGTTTTATAAACCTATGAACCCCCAAAGAGTGACAGTGGC
>JAFMOD010001480.1:447395-479097 GCA_019802435.1 Corydoras maculifer
AGTAATGATCGCATGCAGGCTGAAGCTCTACCTGCTCGTCTTATCTGTTTTCTTTGAGGTATCATCAGGTCTTCATCCATAACACTGCCAGAGCACCACAGCAATGACTATTACTGAACAGAACCTGGATCTTTGTTGGATTAGTGGTGTTTCAATCCAGAAACTGTTGTTGCTGTGGTGTTCTGGCAGTGTTATGGATGAAGACCTGATGATACCTCAAAGAAAACTGATAAGACAAGCAGGTAGAGCTAATATGGCATGTTACAGTGAAGAAGACCTTGGGTTTTTGTAAAAATGGGCATATTTTAGTAATGATCGCATGCAGGCTGAAGTTCTCATCATACCGCAGTTTGATTCTGATCCTTTTTTATTCTTCTGCATCTACAGCAGCCTTCAGGTGACCTCCATCAAACAAAAACCACATAACCGGTTCGTAAGCCAGCTTAGAGGGTAAAACCCGACTGTTAGCCAGTGGAATATTGGCACCGTGTGAGTGACAGGACGGTGAGACAGAGGCTCATTAATGTTGTCAGGTCATTCTCTCTGGTTTCAGCAGGTCACAGATGCTTATCTGCCTCTCGGAGCTCTGACCTGTCTATTAAATAGAACAGCACAACTGATAACAATAACTTCAGGCTGGAGTGGAATGGATTTCTGTCAGAACTAAACTAAAATGAGGTGGCAGAATAGTTCTTCTAAACATTTTATGTCACATCCATACTTTTGTAAAATAAATTTGTATATACAGTTTTGTTCCACTTACCCCAGGTGCCATGTACATGGCTCACTTTACTGTGTGTGTGTGTGTGTGTGTGTGTGTGTGTGTGTGTGTGTGTGTGTTTTATTGCACGGATGGGTTAGAGGTAAAAGTTCAATTTCTCTGTGTATAAGCACAGTGGGTAAAAAATTGATTACTATAAGACGAGATACATAAGGTGATCAGATGAGTCTAAGTTTTGTACTATTTTTGAGAAAAATGGATGTTGGGTTATTTGACTGAGGCTTAAAACAACAGGTGCAAAAGCCAGTGTCTATCATGGCATGCTGGTGAGTCAAACAGAATGCAGGTTGGTCCTGGATAACGTGTAGAAGGTACCATGGACTTGACTTGAAATAAACTTGGAATAAATTTCTTGGAAAAACTTTAATTCTCATCTCATTATCTTACACTGAATCCTTTACTAGGGTCACGGTGGGGTTTGCCATGTTCATACAGGGGAAAGGGACAAGAACAGGACGCCAATACATCACGCACACTTACTCACACAGACACACACAATATAGGGGCAATTTGTTGGTGTAAACGAATGAGGATCAGCAACATCAACAGGAACAGGATTTATTACATACAGTATAAGCATACAGCTTTTGGCTGCTGCGATCGCCAAAAGTCCCTCTCCTGTTGTTCCATGGATTTCTCTCCACGCAGTATGCGTTGTCACAACTTATAAAGGCTGTACACCTTTATTAAGAGAAGCTTGTTAGGTGCATTAATTATTTGCAATTAAAGTTCATCGCGAATGCCTATGACTTCCCCAGCATCTCTGTGCTACCATCACAAGGGATATTTAGAGGGGCCAATTTACCTTGAATCCATGTTTGTGGACTGTGAGAGGAAACCAGAAAACCCATGCGGGAGAACATGGCAACTCCACCCAGATCAGGATTCAAACCCAGAACTCAGAGACGTTCTAACCACAATGTTCTGCTCAGATTTCCTTTCATATTTATGCATTTTAAAGACTAAATGTGAAATCTGAAACCATGCTTCCAAAAATACCCTTCATAGCCCTTTATTGATTTGATTTGATAAGGGATTCTGCGTTTTCGTAGTAGTAGCTCTGCTGATGAAGGCGAACCACGCAGGTGTAATTTATGTATGAAATCACAAGCTTTTCCATTAACGTTTAGGCTCTTGGGTGAGAAACCAGGGACGAAGTCATTTCAAGCATTTAGTCTTTAATTTCCTGGGCAACGGGACAGTCAGTTTTTAAAGTCTGCAACATGAACACCAGCTGTTAGCAGGAGAACCCGGCAAGTTTTCCTTATTTCCCCGAATCCGTCTGTTAGCACTCTTGTCTGTAGAGCAGTGAGGGGATTCATTCAGAACAGATGGCAACCCTGTAGTCAGAGGGTGCAGTTGGAAATATTTTGTGTCTTGCATCTTAAACATTGGAGCTTGAAAGAGTTCTCATAGATGCTAAAGAGCATGCGGGGGAGAGATGAGAGGCGGAGGACGGCGATCATGTGATAACCTAATGGAAATACTATTAAAAATGCAGGGCCATTAACATATGACATTTCCCAGTGTGCATCCTGTTTGATTCTGCATGTTTGCTAAGTTATTGTAGGGAAGCGCAAAAGGGAAAGTGGGGTAATCGAAAGCAGAGCGGGAGAAAGCTGATGGCAAGATAACTACAGAGAAATTATGAGACTCGGAGGCAAATAAATGAGCTGCCATCTTTTAATACATATGATTAGACAGCTCTCTTTCTCCTTTCGCTCGGCCGATGCTCCTTTCACTCATCGCCAGTTAATGACGGTCATTAGGGAATAAATATTTTTAATTGTATTGCTACCAGTCTGTTGCCAATCATGCTGATTCTGAATGGGTGGGTGTGTATGTGCGGAGCTAGAGGTGTGCTGCTTGTGTTGGGGGCCTTGTGAGGAAGGTTTCCACGGAGTACGAGCCAGTTGCTGTTTAATTATTAACTGCCACCCCTCGGTGCCACCCTCAAATAGTGGAGCCTGAATTAATTATTATACACAAGTGTTCGTTTGCTTGACTGATAACTAACTAATTGTTTTATTTACAAGAATGATGGCCCACTGTTAGCTAGTGTGTGTTTGTGTATGTATGTGTGTGTGTGCTAGTGTGTGTGTGTCTCCGTGTGTGAATGCAATTAGATGGTTAACTGTTCCTCAGTTCAGATTCCTGTTCACTACTAATAAGCAGTGCGTCTGTTGGAAGTTGTGTACACTTACACAACAACCTTGTCTTATCAGGCTGCTTATAATATCCACCCAACTCCACCTGGAGTAAAATGGGGAGGGTGCGGACCTTTGTGTGCATTGTCACACTAAGCGGAGGCCCTTCTTTAAAATTTTGATTGCTTTATGGGGAGTTGGTAGGGTGTGTTTCGGAACGGCAGGGTAAAGGTTGCTCCATAAATCATCCAAATGCCCCTGAAATTTGGACCTGGTGTTATCGGCGCTTTAGATTTGGGTATGTAGCGGCCCTGTTAGCGAGCTCAGATAAGATAATGCAGTGTTAATGAGAAACTGATTGATCTTTGAAATTAGGAAAAAACAGCACTGGTATAGCTCTTAAATGGGATGTTCTCTATGACCTCCAAAGTTCTCCAGTAACTTTTTAATTCCCGAGAATGTGCACCAGTAGGCCTGATTGCTTTTGGTAGCATGGCAGCATGTATTAGGGGCAGGGGCAGTTTAATCTGCAGAACCAGGATGTGAATCCTCTGGAATGTTCTGCCATTTTTCTGACTGGGATTTTATACAGAAGGCTGTGTACATATAACAGAGCCTGAGGATGAGGGTTAATCTGGATAGTGACCCAGCTTGTAGTAAGATGGTATTCATGATGAACCACAGATGTGTTTTGGGTATTTAACTCACTAAGCTCTGAAACTTCCTTGCTACATTACATCTCTGTAACCAGGCTGTGACAGATGCCCTCAAAGTTTTGGTTTGAATGAGATCAGCTCAAAAGTCTAATATACAGTACCAGGACATACCAACAGGGGACTAACAAAACCAAAGAACACAAATGGACTACAGATGGACTACAGTCTGGAATTGTAAAACTACAAAGTCCATCTATATGATAATGGAGTGAGATGTTGTGCGAGGTGGTGTGTTCACACTGTTTACCTGTACTGTACTTTTGTCTAGTAAGCAGAAATATAGAGGTGCTGCTGGCTCACTTCTCATAGCAAGTTGTTCCTTGGTTTGAAACAATGGGAGGTTGGCCCAGTTTTCTGTGACAGATTTGCATGTTCTCTCTCTGCCTGCATGTTTCCTTTGGGAGTGTCGGTTTCCTCTCACAGACCAAAGCCATAGAAAGTTATCTTAACTAGAGATACAGCATTGCACCCTTATTGTAAATGTGTCTGTGTGTATGTCTGTGTTGCGATGAACTTGTTTCCTTGTCTTTTCACCAACTAGCACTGGGATAGGCTCCACTACACACCACCTCCAGAATTCCTTTATTTAGGATAAATGAATTACTGAAATCTGGGTGGAGTTTCCATGTTCTCCCCGTGTCCGCGTGGGTTTCCTTCGGGTTCTCCGGTTTCCTCCCATAGTCCAAAAACATGGATCAAGGTCAGTTGAGTTCTCCAAGTTGCCCCATATAGAATGTGTATGTGTGCGTGTCTGTGTGAGTGAGTGTGTGCTCATTGGCGCGCTGTCCTGGGTGTATCTGCCCAGTGCCCGAAACATTCTCCCCTGGATGGGCATGGGGAACCCCCTTCCGTGACCCTAATATAGGATAAAGTGGAAGATAATGGATGGATGGATGAATTACTGAAATATAACATATTATATGAATGAATATGTATAAAATGTAAACGGACCTCTTTATTGTGGTTGTTAAGGTTCATATGCAGTATGTCATGTAAGTACACACAGCCAGCCCCACTTTTGTTCTGTAACCGTAAACACACTGTGGTGCAAGAACCACGCCTCCCATCCTTTATCCTCTGAAGGGGATGAGGAGTTTAGTGCTTCAGAGAAATGAAATCAGATAAAGCTTTACCCAAGACTCCACATGCACATAAACACACATATACACTCACACAACACACACACACACACACACACACACACACACACCACACACACCACACACACATACATGCAGACGCACAGACAGACTAATGGATAACTTAAGCTTTAATGTTCTGCAGTGGAGCTGGATAATGCTATGAAGATAACATGTTTGCTTGATTTCCCGTTCTACAGTTTTAACCTCTCTGCCAAGTTCACTTAAACCGATGACAAGCTGTCTTGATGACAGCAGTTGAAAAATGTTCTAAACCACTTATTTGTGCTTTATTTAATTGTAAAAGTCTAACGATGGTGTTCATTCATTGTTCTGTCTCTCTTTACCTGCAACCATGTTTGTGTCTTTAAATATATAAAGTATAAATCTTATTTAATTTGCAGGCTGCTTGTTTCCCTGCTGTCCTTTTGAAACTGTCTGTTTGAAGTGCCATTTTTAATAAAACTTAACATTCTAAAATACTAGCTCAGAAAACCCTCCTATAACCCACTGCACACTGCAGCGCCATTTATTACCCGGTAAAGCACTCTGGCCCTGAGACTGCTAGACTCTTTTCACCCTCTTCTCTTGTATAGCTTCCGATCAACCTTGAAGATTCTGTGTGTGCTCATAAAAAGTTTGTTTAAAATGTATGTAAAAAAAAAAAAAAAAAAAAAAAATATATATATATATATATATATATATATATATATATATATATATATATATATGGCGGCACGGTGGCTTAGTGGTTAGCACGTTCGCCTCTCAGCGCTAGGGATTCCTGGTTCGATGTTCCATGTTCTCCCGTGTTTCCTCCGGGTTCTCCGGTTTCCTCCCACAGTCCAAAAACATGGATCGAGTCAACTGAATTCTCCAAATTTGTGTGAGTGAGTGCCCGGCGATAGATTGGCGCCCTGTCCTGGGTGTATCTTCCCAGCACCCGAAACGTTCATGGGCATGGAGAACTCCCCCCCCCCCTTCCCCCCCGCGTCCCTAATAGAGGATAAAGCGAAAGATAATGGATGGATGGATCCCTGTTTTTTGGAGAACTTGAAAGAAACTCATGCAGACATGGCGGGATCATGGCAACTCCACCCAGAGTGGTATTTGAACCTGGATCCCCAGCGCTGAGAGGTGGATATGCTAATCACTAAGCGACTGTCCTGCCCCAGATCTGATATGTAAATAATAGTTTGGATGATTGGCTTCATAATAACTAATAACTTCTGATTTAAGGAACCATCTAATAAGTAAAGACCTAATTATTTTCATCATACATTTATAAAGATTCTTATACAATTCAATTGAATGACATTTTAATATTATATTTCATATAATTTGATATTTATATTAATTTTAAGGAACATTGCTGCCAACCCTCATCCACACATTGCAGTAGCATTTTTACAAATTATTTTATAGTCTGGGTAATAATATCAATAATTAATCTGCAACACTTGACGTTAATGTCTAACATAAAAGGTGAAGGCAAACAGAGAAATCAATTTCTACATTAATACAAAAACAATAAGGTCATCTACAACAGACCTCCTTATCCCATGTGACGAGCGTTAAACTTTCGTGTGAGGTAATTACATTGTATAATACATGTTTCATACTTGAAGCTGTACTATGTACTATGTACTATGAAGCTTAACTGTATGTCTAATGTTTAGAAATAACTTTGTTTCTGCAGAAATATATAGTTACGAATGATTACATTTAGATAATATAGAAAACAACTTAAATATTGTAACCATCTTCTGAATCAGTTATTTATTGAGTTTATGTATATATTAATACATTTGTATGAAGTAAAAGTATGTGAACCTCTGCGATTCATTCATTCATTATATTCTGTTTAATCCTCTATTGGGTTGCAGGGGGAGGGGGAGGGGGTTCCCCATGCCCATCCAGGGGAGAACGTTTCAGGTGCTGGGCAGATACACCCAGGACAGGGTGCCATTCTTTCGCTTTGCACACTTACTCACACAGACACACTATATGGGGCAATTTGGAGTATTCAATTGACCTTAATCCATGTTTTTGGATTGTGGGAAGAAACTAGGAAACCCAGGCGTACACGGGGAGAAACTCTGAGATTATTTTTTTTAATTGTAAAGGATATTGGGGTTTTAATTCAGGTGATAACAATCAGGAGGGGGTGGCACTGTGGTGTAGTGGTTATCCAAGTTTGAATCCCGATCTGGGTGGAGTTTCCATGTTCTATCTGTGTCCGTGTGGGTTTTCTCCGCTGTCCTTCCACAGTCCAAAAACTTGGATTAAAGTAAATGAATGCTTCAAATTGCCCCATTTAGTGTGTCTGTGTAAGTGAGTTTGCCCAGCGATACATTGGCACCCTGTCCTGAGTGTATCTGCCCAGCACTTGAAACATTATTACCTGGATGGGCATGGGCATAAAATAATTTGGCTTATTCAAATTGCCCCATCTAAATTAAATTGTGCCCTTGTGATGAATGTCGCCTGGTAATTCAACCTCACCGTGGTGCTAGTTCTCACTCAGCACTGCAAAATTTTGGCATGATCTTCCAAACTCTGTCTGAGTCATTTAGCATCTTCAAGAAACAACTCGAAACAAATGTCCTTCACAAAAACGTAATAAATAAAACAAAAAACGTGATCAGCTTTGATTATAATACAGTGTAGCTGCTTTTCTGTAATTATTAACTTGTGTTTTTTTCTCATTTGTAAATCGCTTTGGATAAAAAATTCTGCTAAATGTAAATGTAGTTTTCGGAAATGACTCAGTTGTAACCGTAGACACGTTTTACACAAAATTGACTTTTTTTGTCTGTATTGAACATATTCAGTTATCATGCAGAGTAAAAGAAAACTGGAACCTCTGAACCAATGAGTCAGATATTCCAAATAATGAGATACGGTTTTCTGTAAAAGGCTCTCTGTCAATTAATTTTTCTAAATAAAGCTCTGCTAATGTAACTCAGCTTCAGCTAAACCAAAGGACCTTTAAAACAATAGCAGAGGTGGATGAAGCGAAAATGCTTCGAGGAGTTTTCCTTGAAAATTTTTTACAGGAATAAAGTCACACAATGTAACAAAAACACACTGAATTAAAATTTAAAGCTTCTGTTGTTCACATGCTGGCAGTTATAGCTGCATCTACACAGTTTCATGCCCAATTCAACTTGACGGTTTATAGAATCAAAACATTTCCATCCATCATCTGCAGTCAAAGGCTTGTGGTTAAGTAGCCAGACACCTTGAGGGGTTCGATTCCCGGTCCGATTCGATTCTATGGCTAAAGTGCTCCTGGGCAAGGCATCTGACTCCATTTGTTCCTTGGGTGGGGTGTACAGGGCTGCCCACCGCCCTTCCTTCACACCAATTCACTCACAGTGTGTGTAGTAGGCAAAATATGTCACTTTATAACTTTATCATTTTTAATTCTATACTAGAGTCACTGTAGGGTTTCTCATGCCCATCCAGAAGAGAACATTTGAGGCGCTGTGCAAATACACCCAGGACAAGGAGCCCATTTATAGGACTTGTTGGGACCGGGAATCAAAAGCGGAGACCTTCAGCAAGGCTGATTCTTTAACCTCGAGCCCAGGCATGTCGCTAGTCAGCTGTTTGTGCTTCCAACCTCTGTGTGTGTATGAAGCAGAGATATTTTTTTCACCAGCAGCGGGAGTAAAGTTACCATAATAACTGGATGTTGGCTGTAAAGAGCAGCTTTTCAGCTTCAGAAAGCGTCAGATTTTTTCTGAAGGGGCAAACTGTTGCAAAGTTACGGTATTTCAAACAAAACCTTGGTAAAACTCTCATCTGCGACTGACTGTCGACGCTCAGGTTCGTTTATTCAAACATTTTCAGACAAAACCATCATTTATTAGAATTGAATGAGCTATTCACTGCTGACAGACATATTCATTCATTCATTATCTCCCGCTTTATCCTCTATTAGGGTCGCGGGGAGGTTCCCCATGCCCATTCAGGGGAGAATGTTTCGGGCGCTGGGCAGATAGACCCAGGACAGGGTGCCAATCCATCGCTGGGCACACACTCACTCACACAGACACACTCTATATGGGGCAATTTGGAGAATTCAATTGACTCCGTGCATGTATACAACTGACTCGAATTTACCTTGGGTTTATGTTTTTGGACTGTGGGAGGAAACCAGAGAACCCGGAGGAAACCCACGCGGACACGGGGAGAACATGGAAACTCCACCCAGTTGGGGATTCGAACCGGGAATCTCTAGTGCTGAGAGGCAAACGTGCTAACCACTAAGCCACCGTGTCGTCCCGCTGACAGACATATTTCATATGTAATTTAATTTTATACAATATAAATAATGAATGATTAAACAAAATGAATGTAACGACAGTTTGAAAAATGGATAAATACACTCATGAAAGGGCAATTTTAAAGGAGGACAGAGGGGGAATAAGGGATCTGGGCTAAAGCCCCTGATGTCTCTAAACCCTAACCACAAGCCCATGACATCATAATGCTGCCCTCAAAATCAAACGGTCAGCTGTTCACTGTTGCAGTGTCAGATTTGCTTCAGTACAAAATCAGAAGTTTGATGTAAACACTTTCTTGCAGTGATTCCTTTGCAGGTTTTTTTCCTACCTGTGGTCATTGATTGCGCCTGATGCTGTATGAATAGTTCCCATCTGGTCTGTGGCTAATAGAAAGCTGTGGCCTTTACTGGCTGTGCACTTTTATAGCAGGTCATAAAGGGTTTATAATACGTTATGGATGGAGGCTGGCTGCAGTAAAGCTTCTATGAGTGCAGAAGGTAATGGAGCATGCTGAGCCAAAATAATGACTGTATACTTCACCCACCACACCTTAACTGCTCTCGCTCACTCTCGTGTCTATACACTTAGTTTCTCTCACACTGCACTCACACCAGCAACACTTAGCCGGCTTTAATTCCCATTTGCAATTGGATAGTCATGTTGCCTCTCCAGCGTTTTTTTGTGGATGTGTTGGCTTCTACCAGCTCTCTCTTCCCCTCACAATTCGTATAGAGACATGTTTAAACCAATTCTTGCAAAATGCTTTGTTTCTAAAGGGTTATACTCTGGGCTAACACTTTTTATTTTAATACCAAGCACAAGAGTTCATGACCTTTGAACAACGAACCAACGGACTGCTCATATAGTTGGAAATAAGTTCCGTGGGTTGTTCTTATGCATGAATGTATATTAATAACAGGCCTGAGGTACAGGCGTGCAAAGCCCCACCTCTGTGTGTCATGGGCCGCTGGTTGACATCTCATAACCTGGAGGGTTGGTTGCAGTCTGTTATCATAGAAGCGCTCACACCCTCCCACATGCGTTCCCCTGTGTACAAGGGCAGGTCAGCCATCAACACAGTTAGAATATGAAGGAAAGGCTTGAGTTACACCTTATTGCAATTTTGTTTCTGTTTTATTTCTTTTGTGTTCATGTTCTCCAGCTTCCCCCACAGAGCTGTGGCACCATCTCTCTATCGTTCTTGCTCCTTCTGTCCACCTTCTCCTAAGCTCCCATCTCCTGAAGTACAAACCAACTGTATAATCATTGCGCCATTCACACACTTGTTTACCTAAACGGTCTTCTGCATGCACTTAATGAAGAAATGGTGTCTGAAGTCTACCACTGGAGATCCAAAAGTCCAACCGGGTATGGTCCTATATTTACCGGGGGGGTTGTGCATTTATGTAGACGGGAAACATATGGTACTTGTATGTCCTTGTCCAAGCCAATCTGTACACAGCCGCGGTGGGCAATTTGTCAAATGAACTAATTAAATAACTGGAGCTTCTAGACGCTTGGCCGGCTGCTGTGGAAGTGTAGGTGGGCGAGACCGCTGCTGAAACAGGCCACTCGCTCTCCTTCAGCTTTTCCTCTTTACTCGCTCATCCACTGACAGCAGTTAGAGCCACCGGGTACGTCTGCCCCTGCTTGTGAACTCGACGGTACGTGGGTTGCTCTGACTGTTCCTTCTCACGCGTGCACACACACACACACACACACACACACAGACACACACATGCACACACGCACACGCATGCACACACATGGTGCTGTCCCACATATAAAAGGGATGTTTTTGTTGGTGTAATCATGTAGACCAATGTGTGTGTATATATATATATATATATATATATATATATATATATATATATAATGATAATTTCATTCATTCATTATCTCCCGCTTATCCTCTATTAGGGTCGCGGTGGGGTTCCCCATGCCCATCCAGGGGAGAACATCTCGGGCGCTGGGCAGATAGACCCAGGACAGGGCACACACATATATATTACATAAAATGTAATTATGTACATATGTGTATAAAGTGACAAGGTGATTTTGCCTACTGTGCTTACACACGAAGGAATTAGTCCTCCACATTTAACCCATCAGTGCAGTGAAACACACATATACACACACTAAAGTGAGAACATCACAACGTAGATTGAGAGTAAAGTGAGCACATCACAACATCCAGGGAGCATTTGGGGTCAGATGCCTTGCCCAAGGGCACATCAGCTATAGTACTTGGTGGGACGGAGAATCGAACCAGGGACCTTCAGGTCGCACGAATGGTTCCTCAACCACAAGTATATGACTTCCACAGGGTTCTGAGTGAGTTTAAGACCCAGTGCCCAAAACATTTTCCCCTTGATGGGCATGAGTGGACCCCCGTGACCCAAGTCCCAAATAGAGAATTTGGTGGAAGATAATGAGATGAGAGGTGGCATGGTGGCTTAGTGGTTAGCATGTTCGCCTCTTAGCACCAGGGATTCCCGTTTCGAATCCCAATCTGTTTCCTCCCACAGTCCAAAACCATGGATCAAGGTCAATTGAATTCTCTAAATTGCCCCATATAGATTGTGTCTGGGTGAGTGAGTGTGTGCCCAGCAACAGACTGGCGCCCTGTCCTGGGTGTATCTGCCCAGCATCCGAAACGTTCTCACCTGGATGCCCCTCCCCCCTCCGCGACCCTAGTAGAGGATAAAGCGGAATATTGTGAAGTGTTGTATTATACTACATTGTGTAGTTTGGATTTGCTTTATCTTTTGTCTTGGAGCCAGTTTCAGTTGCTCTGTCACCATCAGGGGTGCGAATGCTAGCACATGGTTCCCCTTAAACGTGTGAAGCCACTCAACATATAAGTGCCGTTGCCCACGCAGAATTGTTTGGCGTGTTTATTGTGCTTATAGAAGAATTCCATACTGCCCGATTCTTTTTAAATGACTTTGTAACCTTTGGAATTAACCTACATATACATTCATGAAGTCGCTAACACTTTCCCACCCACTGCGGTAGAATGGTACATTCACGCTGGGCAAATTAGACCACTGGGTTCAGAGAGTTCATCTGCTCCATAATGTAACAAAAGCATTTGAGAAGGCTCGAATCTATTTGATTAGGTCTGTTATATACTTATTTTCCTCAGGAGAGGATTGGTCTAAAATGGAGAGGCGAGATGTATGTCTATGTAGCTCTTTGAGAGAGGATGTAGGAGACAGTGGAGGGAGGAGGGGCAGTATAGAGCCCCTCTCAAGGCCATGTAGGGGAGTGAAACAGAATGTACTATTGCCACTCAAATATGCCGTGGTACAAAACTGCAGAGGAAGAAAGCCATGACGATGGGAGATCGGGGCAAAAAAAGGAGGGGGGATGTATGAAATTAATAGAAGGATGGTGAGGCGGAGTAAAAACATAGTAGCGTGGGACTCTGTGTTTGGTTGAAACAATACGTCAAAAAAAATAGTCCCCACAGTAAAGAGTGAAGAAGTCTTAATAAAGAGAAGGAAATGTCATTGGAGTTTGTGAACGGCGTGTCGGCTCATGTGTGTCTCTGTGCATGTGTACATAAAAAAGACGGAATATTAAACATAATGAGAATCTTAATGACGTTCCTTCAAGTGGAGCAGAGGCAGAATGTCAGTGACCCAGATTGAGATACCTTTCTTCTAAATCTTTTATGGGGAACAAAATTGGAGCAAATTTAATTTCGGGTGGAGAGTGGAATGCAGCCGAATGGAGAGACTAAACACAAAGCCTGAGGTTCGGAGTGCTTTAGCTTTTTAGAAAGCATTTCAGGTCATCTTTAAACAAAATGGATTTTTTTTAATTCAGCATTTTATTGTTTTTTTTTAATAATGATGTTGTGCAAAAGAAAAACATCATGATTGTAGGTAAAAAGCTGTTTATCTTTTTATATTAAGTACTTATATATGGTCTGAGCTGAGGAGTAATCTAGAATTTAGGTCATAAAGCAAAGTATCACAGTGGGGTACTCATTTCTTAAGTCAGATTAATTATGGGAAATCCTGTGCTCATCCCTGACGTTTAAGAAACACTGATTTGTAAACAGTTTCGGTTCCTCTGTGCTGGTACAACTACATCACAGCTGGTTAATAATACATGATGTTCATGTTTTCTTAAGCAGCATTAATGAGACTCTCTTTCTGTTGTCTGTGAAAAACAAATAGATGCTGAATTCAGCTTAGATCAGCACGCAATTCCACCCCTTGACTGTATGACTGTAGCGCAAGGGCGGGATGGGTTTGGCCTGTAGACAGGAGACAGCCGTGGGGTTCGGAAGTAACCCAAACCGTCCATTTCAGTAAGAGCATTACGATCACCGCTAGCCATCCATGCAAGCCAGGAGAAGCAAAACCAGGACTGTAGACATTGCAGGTGAGAGGACCTCCAAAAATTTACACCAGTGCTTCTGCATATTTGTGGTCAGAACATACTGTTATGAACTGCCCACCTGTGAGATGTTGAGATACAGAGTCTCAGGGCAGGATGCAGCTAAAAAAAAGTTTTTAATACAGAAGACACTGGGTTACACCGGGTTATAGCACGTACAGACGACAAGAGCGTAACTTATGTCCATGCCCATTCCAAACTTTCTCTTGCCCATCCAGAGGAGAACTTTTCGGGCTACTGTGCAGATACACCCAGGACAGCGCGCCAATCCATCACTGGGCATACACTCACACACAGACAAACACACACTCTATTGGGCAATTTAAAGCATTTCATTTACCTTGTATCAATTTTTTTTGGACTGTGGGAGGAAACTGGAGAACCTGATGGAAACCCACACAGACACGGAGAGAACATGAAAACGCCACCCAGAGCAGGATTCAAACCTGGCTCACTGAGAGGCGAACATGCTAACCATTAAGCCACCATGCCGCTTTTTACTGTGAAATTCCCAGACTATTAATAGCTCTATTTTCATACGGACACAATTGAAAGTTCATTATACTTTATTCCACAAAGCGTGTACGATAAAGTACCTGTTTAATAGAATCTGACATTTGCGTTCACACACAGCTCGACGGTTAATGGCTGGATAATGGCAAAAGTTCAGGCTTGTAGTGCATGTGTGGAAGCTGCTGTACACTAAATTGGTAAGGATATTAATAAAGACAAATCAATCCACCCCATAAACTGACAACTCAACGCTTTATTATGTCCATATCACAAAGCATCACACGTCTCTCACCTCTTTATCTTCTACTTAATCCTCTGCTGGGGTCTTGGGGGTTCCCCATGCTCATCAAGCGGAGAACGTGTTGGCCGCTGGGCAGATACACCCAGGACAGGGTGACAATCCATTGCTTGGCACACACTCAGTTGGACACACTCACACTACATGGGGGGGGGGGATTAGATCCTATTCAGATTGAAGCCCTGTTTTTGGACTGTGGGAGGAAACCCCTGCCAACACGGGGAGAACAAGAAAACGCCACCTACATTGGGATTCGAACCTGGATCCCCAGACATGATCCCCAGAGGCAGACATGATAAGCACTACACCACAATACCGCCTGAAAAGTGACAGTAGTTTAGTAGAATTATCTCTTTAGTCATTTGGTTATATAACGTATACGCAACTCAAATTTCTATACCACATCCTTTTTTTAACCATCTATATTTATGCAGCATTTGTGTCATAAAGTGCACTACATGGCCAAGTTAATGACATTTTACTTTCAGCCTTGAAAGCTAAAGGACTGTGAAGTGCATTAATAAATGTATTAAAAGAGCCCTTTTTCAAATTAACTTCAACCCAAATTACACCTGATGGCATGATACTTTAATTTCTATACATTTACTTTAGCAAATAGAAAGGAAAATGTAGTGTGTTTCATACCAGCTTGTAGCAAAGCCACTCATTTAGCAGTTCTCGCAAAGGGTTCCGGCTTCTTTAAAATGAGGTGTTGCGTGAGGCAGATTTAAGGCGAGGTTAAGCAGCTTTTAAGACGAGGCAGTGATTGACATTCACAACTTGGCAGTGCGGTGTGCCAGCATGTTCAGAACAGACACAAAGTACAGTCCAACAGTTGAATAACAGC
Source organism: Corydoras maculifer (assembly GCA_019802435.1). Lineage (NCBI taxonomy): Eukaryota > Metazoa > Chordata > Actinopteri > Siluriformes > Callichthyidae > Corydoras > Corydoras maculifer. The sequence continues at coordinate 462,545 of JAFMOD010001480.1, forward strand.
CAGTTAGAAAGAAAAGAAAGAGCACTGCCACCCGAAAGCTTCTGTCAGAGCCACCTGCTTCTATTACCTACATGAATGGGGGGGGGGGGGGTAGGTGCAACAGAATGTTACAGCTTTTATATATATTCACAGGTTGATTCTGTAGGTTATTATATTGACTGGTAAGTAAATTCCAATATTCAGGCTTAGACTAAAATAAAACAAGAAGAACCACAAAGTATATATATATATATATATATATATATATATATATATATATATATATATATATATATATATATATAGGTGGCATGGTTTGCCACGATTAGCACGTTTACCTCTAGGACTCTTTCTCGGGGGGGGGGGGGGGGGGGGGGGGGGGGGGGGGGGGGGGGGGGGGGGGGGGGGGGGGGGGGGGGGGGGGGGGGGGGGGGGGGGGGGGGGGGGGGGGGGGGCACACACACACACACACACACACACACACACACACACACACACACACACACACACACACACACACACTCCATATGGGGCAATTTGGAGAATTCAATTGACCTGATCCATGTTTTTGGACTGTGGGAGGAAACCGGAAAACCCGGAGGAAACCCACGCAGACACGGGGAGAACATGGAAACTCCACCCAGATGGGGATTCGAACCGGGAATCCCTAGTGCTGAGGGGCGAACGTGCTAACCACTAAGCCACCGTGCCGCCCATATATATATATATATATATATACATATATATATATATATTTGTAATGCATCAAAAATGTCTGTTCCATATATTATTTTCCAAAATGACCCTGGTTCATTAGTTGCACTACCTCTACAGCATTACTTCCGTTCATGCCGTGTAAATATTTAATTGTATGCAAGTACATTACTATGTCAAAAATGTATAGCTGATCATAAAGTCATTTCTTTATGTTTCTCATATGCCCCCATGGGTCTTATTTGATGGGTGTAGAGTTGAAGTGAGAACTGAGAGGGGGTGGACTCTTGGAATAGGTTCTTGATGAGTCACTCTCTTAAAACGCATGGACTGCAGGTAGCCTTACCCTCTCTCCCCCTCACAATCAACTTTCATCAGCCTACTGCCGAGTCTGTGTCTATGTATGTAGGTGTGGGAGAACTTCAGACATTCATTTGTCAGTAAAGCAGTCCCCTATACCTTTGTAAATGAACAGATTTCTTTAATACTGGTCTCCAACCTGAGATTCTTATGTCTGCTAGTGGGTGGCAGGGGCCTTGTCTCATTTGCCAGTTGAGTACAGTGGTTCCATACTGCAGTTACCTTTTTTTAGCTATCAGTAGAGTAAGATGTAGCTGCATGATAAGTATTAATTAGCATCATGGAATGTGCTGGGATGAGCTTGGTAGTTTGCATGTTTATTTATTGATAAATCTTCTAGGCGCTTACCCTAATTAGAGGCACGGGGGATGCCGGGGTCTGGGGTGATAATTGGACAAAAGACGGGGAACCCCCCTGGACAGATTGCCAGACTGAGGCAGGGAAGATATACAGCGTTAGGTTTTTAGTATCAGCTGTTCATGGGACGTCTGTGTCTTTGTGTCCTTGGGCTGTGGAAAGGAAACCCACACAGACCCCCAGAATATTTTGCAACAAGGTAGGCTATGGATAACCTATTGATCTATATCTATGTCTGTCTATCTATCTATCTATCTATCTATCTATCTATCTATCTATCTATCTATCTATCTATCTATCTATCTATCTATCTATCTATCTATCTATCTATCTATCTATCTATCTATGTCTGTCTGTCTGTCTGTCTGTCTGTCTGTCTATCTGTCTATCTATCTATCTATCTATCTATCTATCTATCTATCTATCTATCTATCTATCTATCTATCTATCTATCTATCTATCTATCTATCTATCTATCTATCTATCTATCTATCTATCTATCTCTGTCTGTCTGTCTGTCTGTCTGTCTGTCTGTCTGTCGATCGGTCTGTCTGTCTGTCTGTCTATCTATCTATATACTGCTGTGTATATGCTGTGTATGAAGTTAACAATTCTGTTAACAATATACAAATTAATACTGTCACCAAGTTATTACTGAACGATCCATATTATTTTAGTCTGTACATTCTTTACATAATACATAAATAATACAGCTTCTTATTGCAAAGTGCTAACAAACACTACGGTATAATTCGCTTGATGTTACAAAGGGTTGGATCAGAATTAAAAGGCTTAAATACTATAATAGAATAATGTGATAGCTGGCACGGTGGCTTAGTGTTGATCATGTTCGCCTCTCAGCAATGGGGAGCTGAGAATCCTGATCAGGGTGAATCTTCCTGTGTCTGCATCGGCTTCCTCCAGGTTTTCCAGTTTCCTCCCACAGTCCAAAAACATGGATTAAAGGTGAATTAGCTGCTTTAAATTGTCTTTAGCTGAATTGCCTCTATGTATCGTGTGTATATGTGTGTGAGTGTGTGTCCAGTGGTAGAGTGACGCCCTATCCTGGGTGTATCTGCACAGTACACACAATGATCTCCCCTGGATGAGATCTCCCACCGAAATCCTAATAAAGGATTAAGCGGTAGTTAATAAATGAGAGAATGAATTAAGTATATGTTTCATTAAAATGTCATTAGCCTTTGATCCAGGTTTCTATAAAGCTAGACTCATTAAACTTCGATGCTACTTCTGACATTTATGAGTTAGATTTTTTTTTTTAAGACTTTTCTAAAACCTGCATACCATCACCTCACCTGTGAGGTCCATGTTCCCAGGATGTGTAATAATATAAGTGTTGTTTATTCATCTTTATATAATTTGTGTTGTTAAATATTTTTTAAAAAATGATGAGAGAAGGAGAGAAGTGACACATAGCTATCAACACCCCCTTCCTATAATGGGCAATACTTTGAGCTGTGAAATATTTGCTGCAAGCTGTCTGTGAAGACATTTGTTCTGATTTGAACCGTCCTCTTTTTCTCTTTTTTTTCATCTTTTTTTTAGCTTCACTCTCTTCAATCAATTGCTTTTCCCTGGCTTTGGTCTTCCTGGTTTCTATCTTTGTCTCTGTAGCTCATCCCTTGTTACTTCCACTCCTCGCAGCTCGCTGGGTCTGTACATATGTCCATCCTTTATTCTTCCCCTTCCCCCTACACCTTTGCCAACCCCTTCAATCCCTTTCTCTGTTAGGAATTACAAACCATTATGATCCAGCCCCCATCCTCATCCCCAGCTGCCTCAACCTCGGTCTGTTCTGTATGCCGCCTGGTGTCTCTGCCATCTCCTCTCCGCCCCTTTATCTCCTGTGGGACCTGGCATTTCTGGCCCACTGCCAGCCCTAGTACCTGTATTTCACACATGCTTTAATGCTTTGTTGGAGCTTTACATTTACTTCTATTCATTTTGTAGGGACTTACCCCAACCATAACTATAAATACTACTAGCCTAATATTAACCATAACCTAGCCATATGGTTAGGTTATGGTCAATGTAATGATAGTGGTATTTATGGATCATGTTCGGGTAAGTCTCTCCCTCTCTCTCCCTCTCTCTCTCTCTCTCATATATACTGTGTGTATGTGTATATATTCTGTATGTATATATATATATATATATATATATATATATATATATATATATATATATATATATATACACACCTGTATGTACGTGCGCACACACACACACACACACACACATGCTTTTCTGAGCATTACCTCGTATTATATCCCACACTATATCCATAACCTCCAGGTGTTGACTTTGTGGGAGTGTGTGTGTATTTGTGCCCCGCTGTGAACTCTTGACTTCTTCAATTTTTTTTTATATGGGTTTTATTATTTTTCAGTTGAATGTTTTTTTGTTTTAAGTATCAAAATACAGTATATATTCTAATGTAAGTCATTAATATAGCAGTGTTTTATATTCATTCCTTCTCCATTTGTTTTTACACCCTAATCTGGGAGAATGCTCCATTTTTTATTACAACTATGTATTATATATAAGTACTCAGTTGTACCTGGAAAGCATATAGTGAAATATTTCCATTGTGTCCATAATAAAATCTTCTGTCTCCTCCTCTGCTGGGCAGCACTGTCCCTTATTCGCATAGTTAAATGGTCTTTTTGTCTCTTGGCTCCAATATACACAATCATATCTATTCAGAAGTAAGACATTGCCTCCTCCTGTCTGCTGCTCTGTGCCGACTCCCACTCCCCTCTTTTCTTTATTTCTCATTATTTTATTCTTACATACACGCAAACATCTCTATTACTCCTACACACATATATTCTCTGACTTGGCCACCTTTTCTCATACCGCTTTCCATTTCAGAGGTTATTAATGTAATAGTTTACATTTAAACATTTTCTGAAATTGAGAGAGTTTGTAGAATTTGGAACTGTTTGTAGAACAGATGTAAGATAAACATGCATTTGTCAGCAGGAACGTATCGTATGCGAGTGTTATGCAGTGTGTTGTTAAGTTTGGTGAAATGTATTTAAAGTAGAGGGTTCTCATGGAAATCAAGGGAAGGTTGTGTGCTGATTTATTCAAAGCCCCTGCACCAGAAGCATGTGCTAAGCCTCCCACTATACTCACCTCTATAATGTATTCAACAGTGCCACACATTTTCTTGCCCGAACACTGGATAACAAAACCGCTTTCACTCAATAACATTAAAATTCACTTAACATGATCATAGTTAAAATGGCATTTCAAACACAAGAAATAGAAAACTCAAACATTTATATTCACACCAACAATAACACACTGGTTATGACCTGAGCATCCAGGATCTGCTGTGGTTACCGCTTTTCTTGTTTTAACTCTTATTGCAAAAAGGATTTTTGATTCAAGGGCAAAAGTGTAACACTGGGCGGCATGGTGGCTCAGTGGTTAGCATGTTCTCTCTGTGTCCAAGTGGATTTTCTCTAGGTTTTCCGGTTTTCTCTCACAACCCAAAATCATGGATTTAAGTTGAATTGGTTGCTCTAAATTGCCCCTATATAGTGAGTGTGAGTGAGTGTGTGCCCAGCGACTTGTACCCTGTCCTGGATGTATCTGCCCAGTGCTCGAAACATTCTCTTCTGGATGGGCATGGGAACACCCCCCCACCCCACCCCGCACAACCCCAATATGGAATTAAGCAGAAGATAATAATAAAATATTTTTCTCTGTTTATATTAAGGATGAGATAGAGATGAGATTGTTCTGGCAAGTAATCGCAATTAAAAATGTTACAATTAATTAATTGTAAAAGCGCCTTAACATCGTCATTTACATTTACATTTAGTCATTTAGCAGACACTTTTATTCAAAACATTCATAAGAAAAATATGTATTATGCTTGTAGAAAGAACTTTAGACCAGGTGCCGCAACTCACACGGAACAAAAATAAAGTTTTTCCTGTAGCACATTTATCTGTTTACTTTGTCCAAACAGAACAAGGTTAGTTTTGTTATAAATGGAAGTGGATATGTATATATGTATATATATATATATATATATATATATATATATATATATATATATATATATATATACATATACATATATATATATACACTTTAACTTAAGCATTAAACAAAATTTTAAACGCACAAAAACATTGTTTCTTTGATTTCTGGCACTTTTTTGGTAAAAAAGATAATTATTTCATAGAAATCATATAATTGTGATTATTTATCAAACAATAATCATACCATCAAAATCTGTAACCGTCTCATCTGTAGTTCATATGTTGTTAGAACTGTGAGGCTGTAAATATAACCAGTTCACACATCGATCTTAAGCCTTTTTTACCTGGGGGTTATTTCAGAAAGAGAGAATTTAGCTGCTCATCTCGATTTATGTTTTCCGTTCCTGACAATAGAATGTGAAAGCTGCTTGATGAGTTACTATGGTAACTTTGCACTTTGAAACTAACTTCCTCGTCTTCAGGTTTAAACGAACGCAGTCATAATTGACTTGAAATCAGTCTTAACTGCACTTGACAGCAGTCTTAACACGATCCTGTAGACACAAGTTCAAAAGATAATTTGTCAGAACAGGGTAATTAAACACGTATTAGACAGTGCATCTGTGTAGTTTATTTTTAATTGTCTGTATAACATAGTGAACTTATTTAAGTGCATTACCCAATTACTTTCCCCCGTAAAGGAATCAGTATCATTTCTAATCGATCGTTGAACACACTGCCACTGTTGATTTAGCCGCCATTTTAAAAAGTCTTTATTAAGTTTGTACGAATGAGAAATTTTACATTTATTATGTAAAAACAGAATTTTGTTTTATGTTGATGGTTTAAAAGTCAATATTGTATGTTATAGTGTATTTTAACAGTGTGGGCGCCATGGTGGCTTGGTGGTTAGCATGTTCTCCTCTCAGCGCTAGGGATTCCCATGTTCTCCCCGTGTCCGTGTGTGTTTCCTCCGGGTTCTCCGGTTTCCTCGCACACTTCAAAGACAGTCAATTCAAGGTCAATTGAATTCTCCAAATTGCCCCATATAGAGTGTTTGTGTGCGTGTGTCTGTGTGAGTGAGTGTGTGTGCCCAGCGATAGATTGGCGCCCTGTCCTGGGTGTATTTACCCATAGAAAATGTCCCCCCCATGACCCTAGTAGAAGATAAAGCGGAAGATAATGCATGAATGAATGAATGAATGAATTTGCACGTAATCTTGTTTCCCACTTGTATATGTCCTCTGGTTTGCCTTGGACAGTTTGATGAAACAGGATGGTCTTTCTTCTTTCTCTCTTCATTTCGTCATAAACAAATCCGCTCTTGTGGAGATTTTCATTGCTGTAGTGAGAACACATAAATAATAATCAGTATTACTATTCCTTCATTCAAAACGTTATATCTGTGGCTGGCATGCTGGGTAGTGGGAAGCGGTGCCACCTCACAGTTAGACGGTCCATTGGTTGATCCCTGATATGAGCGGTGAGAATCCTTTCTGAGCAAATAGTGCATGCTATCCCTCAGTGTCTGTGTGGGTTTCTTGCAGCAGGTGAAGTCGAGATAGTAAATTGCTTTCAGGGCATGTGGGCATGAATGTGTTTGTCTGTGGGCCTGGCAACCTGTCTAGAGTGTTATCCTGCTTTATGCCTAGTGCGCACTGGGATTAGCTGCAGTCCCTACAGAGACTTAGAGCATGAATCAGTGAAAGAATAAGTGACTGACTTGATATTAGTGGCACTGACATGCTGGTGATGTGTTGTTCTGTTATGATGGGATTAGCTACATCAGTAATGTCGCTGTAGTGTCTCCCCACTGTGTCTCCCATTGCAGTGTCTCCCCTCACTGTGCACTTTTTTCGACACATCCACCTGTCTGCTCATCTGTTGCTTTACTTTGTGTTGACCATCATCTAATTCTTTAGATGATGGTCAACACATACATTGTGATATTTAAAGTTTTTTGGTATAGAACACGCCCCATCAGAGTGTGTTATGGAACATCTTACGCATTTGTCCCCAAAATTGTAGTCACATTAACCCACCAGCCTTGATGTTCTCCATAGTACTTACTTAAGTACTGCAGATGAAGTCATTTCGGTTTGGAAGCTCGTCCTTTGAGTTTTTAAAGAACATCCTAACAGAAAGCAGAACCTTCACACATGTAGACTCTAAAGCTGGGCCTTTTTATTCTTATGTATATCTGTCTGATTGTTTCTCTAATTCACACAGAGGGAATTGGGTTGAAGTGGGGGGAGGTCAGACAGCACTCTGTCTACTCACATCCTATTATCAGTCGAACCACTGCCCACATTTCAGCCTTTCAGCCTGGCTACACGGCCCACATGCCTAATGCTTTCCCTGGATGTAAAGCTCTCTTTCACAGCACTCATAACGTCAGCTACTTCACGTACATACAGACACAAAACACACACACACATGCGCGCACACACACACACACACACACACACACACACACACACATATACATATATAATGTTTTACACATTAATTTACACATAATTGGTTTCTCTTTGGTGTGTTTTTTTTAAAGAATGTAACTAATTTCTGTATATATATATATGGTGGTTGTAAAGAGTATATAGATCTCCACAGGGTCTCGAAAGTATGTAAGTTAAATGGTTATCGAAGAAAAACACACACACACACACACACACACACACACACACACACACACACACACAAACATACATCCTTATTCAAATGTATATATTGTGTTTTTGTAGTGTCGATTTTCTGACATCCAATTCTAAATCTATAGGCATTAATATATAGCTTTTTGGAACGAACTGTGCCTTAAGGTTCTGTGAGCAGACCTGGCTCATAAGCTCTGTTATACTTCATAATAAAGATTCAGTCAAGGCCTTCCACACCAAACTGTCCGGGATGTATCACTCCAGTGCCTGAACCATTCTTCCCTGGCTGGGTATATGAAACCCTCCTGCGACCCTAGTAGAGGAATGAACAGAAGATAATGGATGGATGGACTTTAGTTCCGTGAGATCTTCTTAATCACAAACGTTCATCATGTTAAACTGCGTGACGGGGTGCTCACCATCAGTGATAAGGTTTAATGAAACACCTCTGAATTCAGTGATTTAAAGGTGCGTCCCTATACATTTGACCAACTGTGTCATATAAAAACCCCCTGCCTTTATATATGACAGGGTGCTCACAGTAACTGCTCAAGCCACAAGGAAAAGGAATGTCGAATGCTCCCTAAGGCAGTAGATTGTTAAAAACAGACAGGACTTGTGATCAGACATGTGAATCTGAATCTAGATCTGATCATGTGCTCTGACACTCAAGACATATAGAGACTCATGTGTAACAATGTGCTGTTTCTTCCATAGGTCTGTCTCCCTTCTTCTTAATTTTAATCTCTGTATACCCCATCTGTCTCTCATCTCTACCGGCCCACCCTCGGTATCTCTAAATCCCCTTTTTGTCACCGTCTGATTTCTCCCCTCCTCCTCTCTTTGAGGCGTATTTTGGCAGTGGTGTAACTGTTACCTCTACGGTGGGGGCAGCAGCAGGGAGAGGCAGGCTTGTTGCTATGGCGATGCCAGGACCGGCCCAGGCATGGGGAGTCGCTCGTGCTGCATTTTAGCTGGATAATCCATCGTAATCCAGTGGAACTGCACCCCACACAAAGCATGCTCCCCGTGGGGTGACTGAGCAAGTGGGAGTGGAGGAATTAGCATCTGTTACTGCTCACACCCTGGTCATCCCCGCTGAGGCCAGAGAAATGCCACGGCGGCAGAACGAAAAATACCACCCCACTCCTGCCCCAACATACACACACTTAGGACCTCTTCTGCATTAAACCTGATCCACCACCAGCTCATCTCCATAGCACTTTAAGAAATACACTCTCTTTGCTGATTGGCCAGGAGAGCGTGAATAGTTAATAATGTACATGCAGTAGAGCAAGTGATGGTACAGTGGCATGCATCTCAATAACTCATAAAGCCTGTGGCAAGACTGCAGTCATTTGTTCATTCCATCTCTGTGTAGAAGCTATCCGGTTCTCAGGTCCACTGCGTAACCCGTGTAGGATGTAGTTAGTGCATCTATATATCAGTTTCAGTATGGTGTTTGTAAGTTTCTACCCCAGTTAACACTCCTCTTTATTGTTGGTCCTCACACTGCGGGGAGCTGGCCATACGTGATGTATACGCTGCAATCGCACTTGAATACCCCGCACACTCGGTGTACACTGCAGTAATAAGATTCACACTGACATGCATTACATTCATGCATATATACATATGTAAGTGTGTTCAGCTCTCAGTTGGGTGCCGTTCTTGTTCCGACAGTATTTGTGACACAGGAATATGAAACAAGACCAAATTGATGTATTACTTGTTTGTGTCACGAGCAGAATCATATGACTTATTTTTTGTCTGCGTTGAACTTACAAGATCCCCACAGATCGTCTGTGAAGTAGTGGGCATGCAGTGTCTGTCTGTTTAGGTGGGAGCAGTGGTTTTTATTTGTATAACATATTCAAGGTTTATTAAGTTAAGCTAGATTAGAATAGCGAGCAAAAAAATGATGCCTCAAGTGCTGTCTGTACAGGTTTCTGATAAACACATCTGTATATTTATTAATGCACCCCCCATATTAGCAGAGCAATTTTAGATTTTAATGAACAAATTAAAGCTAGGGCGGCACGGTGGCTTAGTGGTTAGCATGTTCTCCTCTCAGGTTCAAATACCTTATCAGGGTGGAGTTTCCATGTTCTCCCTGTGTCCACATGGGTTTCCTCCCACAGTCCAAAAACATGGATTCAAGGTAAATTGAATGCTCTAAATGGCCCTATATAGTGGTTGTTTGTGTGTGTCCAGCAATTGTTTGCCGCCCTATCCTGAGTGTATCTGCCCAGCACTCGAAACATTCTCCCCTTGATCTGTATAGGGAAACCTGAGAACCCAGAGGAAACCCACACAGACACGGGGACATCATGGAAACTCCACCCAGATCGGGATTCGAACCTGGATCCTTATTGCTGAGAGGAGAACATGCTAACCACTAAGCCACCGTGCTGCCCCATTATAAAAACATTTGAATTCTAAATTTAAAAAAAAACATGCCTTTATGTCTGATATCTGATATCATTTCAACAGTCCCACACTGACCAGGTCTCGTCCTGTTGGTGTAAATCTTAAAGTGAGAGCTCATTTATTGCCCCATCCCGACAACAATTCTCTTAATTAATGCTTGCCTTTAATCTGTACTGTGGGGTTAAATCAATGTACACTGATTCGACTACAATGAATCCACTGATAAGCATTGCTTCCAGTATAATATACACTTACTGTTTACGATTCAGTCCTATAGATTGGAAGATCAGGGGTACATTTAATATTCTGTTTAACTTTAAGTTAAAGTTGAAATTAAATTAACTTTAAATTAAAACACTGTTGTTTTCAAGATCAAAAAGATTCAAAATAAAGGTCAGTTACACAGATGTAGTGTACTGTTTCCTGATACTGCCCTGATGTACATGGAGTCTGTTTGGATTTTATTTGAGTTTCAGTCTCTTATAGTTCAGTTGATTTAGTATATACAGTTCTCTTCTGTCCCAGCACAGTATCTTGGGTAATTCATTGATTGTGGACAACATTAGACTTAATCAACATGTGGGACCGTCCATAATTCCGTGTGTGTGTGGGTGTGTGTGTGTGCCATTTTATTAAACGTCCCCCCTCTCTTCTAAACATACACACACGTCTTCTGTCCCAATGCAGTAAATGACTCTATGGATCAGTAGGACATACTGGAATGCATAGTCAGCTCTCTCTCTCTCTCTCTCTCTCTCTCTCTTTCTCTCTCTTGCCTTCTCTCTCTCTTTCCTGATCTCTCCTGCTCTCACTCTCTCTCTCTCTCTTTCTCTATCGCTCTCTCTCTCTCTCACTCTCTCTCTCTCACACACACACACACACACACACACACACACACACACACACACACACACACAGACTAATATAGGTACTTCATTTCTTTTGTTATTCTGTACATGCTAAGAAGCAGTGAACTATGTGATTCATTCTGTATTAAATTTCTGACAATTACCTCGGAAACATGAAAATGTTTAATAAATATTCCATGTCTTCAGATCCCGAATAGAATTACTGCAGACCTTGAACACTCATACAGAAATAAGGGTGCACAATATTTTAAGAGGAGAACAGAGAAAGGCACGGTGATTGGGTGGGTCTCTATTGTGTGGACAAATGGAGGTGGAGGGATAGATTGGGGGAGGGGGAGGGGAGCTGCATTTCAGGAAGGGAGTAAAGACTTGAGCAGGGAGTGTGAGCATGTGCGCAGTGATGCAGCAGCTAGTTAAACCAAGCTCCGGATTGGTACGGTCCCATCAAAGGAGTCACCTAATTGGAGGTCATCTGCATGGCTTTCAGATTTACCAGAGCACGTTCTGTGTGGGGGGAACGTGCAACATGCCTCCAAAAATTATCATACAAATGGTATTTAACAGCACCTCACGTGTTAGTTATCCTTATCTCCCCCAGTTTAAAAAGCAGAGCCATTGCATTGCCAGATGTAGAAGGTTACTAATAAAAGTCTAATTGATGATTTATTTAAGGAATTTATACGTACAATTACAAATGTTCAACATTTTCTTATTGTTAATAATCATATTAATAAAATATAAGCTGAACTTTTGAAAATGAAAATTAAATGGATAAGGATAAAACATTCTTGTATTTTAACATTTTAGAAGAGTCTTGTATTAAATTGTTGCATTTAATGAAAGGAAAAGAAAAACTGTAGATGTTAAAGAGCTTTATAGCTTTAAGCTTTAAAGTAACGTATTATGGCTGGTGTAGTTCACAGTTATGGATAGTAAACTAAAATAATTTATTCATTCATTATCATCCACTTAATCCTATAATTTCATTGTTTTTCATTAGGTTTTCATGCCCAACCAGTGGAGAACGTTTCAGGCGCTGGGCAGAGACACCCATAACAGGGTGCCAGTCTATCGCTGGGCACTTACACACAGACGCAAATACAAACACACACTATATGGGGCAATTTAGAGCATTGGACCGCTAAGCCATCGTGCTGCTCCGAAGCTGAAATAAAAAAATATTATTTTAAAACGGTATAAAGGCTCTGACTCATCATACATCCTGTCCTTTACTATTCATGGGCTGTTCTAAGCTCTAAAACTTAAATTTATTGAAACCTCCAAAGTAAAAGAAGGCCAAATGAAGGTATGTTTTTAGTAGCTATTTTATCATGTACTGTATTTCAAAAACGACACTAAAAGAATTGCTAAAAGTCAAGTTAAAGTAGGAAAACCAAGAAATCTTACCCAAAAATCTGCTTTTAATTCAAATCAAAACCCCTGTTTAAAAGCAGCTGTAATGTGGTTACAATAAGGTTTTATTAGCATTTGCAGGGTAGATTGTATTTAAGGTTCTGCAGTTGCTGGTAATAACAGCACTGGGTTAGGATTAGAACTTTAGGATGAGTGAGGTTGAAAGAAAAGTCTGTTTCCTATTTTAATGTGTGGTGTCTTTTGGAACTTGTTACCTTAGCAATGCTATTGTAACGATAATTCACTGTAATTCTGATCTAAATGTCGTTAGGATAAGTTTTGTCCAATAAACTATATATCAATTTAATCCCAAATAATGAAACTAAGTAGAATTTCTGTTGTCATGGAGATGAAATGACCTGACCTTACTGTATCTTGACAGGCTTGGAGCATTTAGTTACTTTAAATAAATCAGATTATAATACTTTCTGTCTGAGGAAAAACATGTATTGGAGGAAAAAAATTTATTGGAGCACTGAGTATAAAAGGAGAAATCTGGTACATATAGCATCATAACATGTTCTACTTCCATCAGAGATAAATAAAAAAGTAGCCAAACTCCCATCCCGCCATCTGCCATTTGACTGGCAGAAACCTATGCTAATTTAAGTACTAATGGCCCATGGCTACAAGAAAATGGCTGTCTTTTTGACAATTAGTACAGTGTGTGAGAGTATAAATCATTTCCCAGAATTACAAACCTCTGGTTTGTTGGTTGATGAGGCACTTTGCTTGAAGGCACAATAATATCTGTGTTTGTGTCAGTCCATGTAATACAACATCTGCATTGTTACACTCAGCCTAAATACATGTCCAACCCCTCATTAAGACCACGCTGTCACAAGAACTGTGTAAAAGTATGCACTGTGGTAACTGAATAAAATACACACACAAAAAAACATAAAACACATTATTTAAAACAAAATTAGTAATAAACTTACTTCCCGTTACACCTGTGCCCTCTGTTGGACTCTGTGGGTGTTTTTGTTAATCTGGTATGTGTTTCAGTTGTGTTCCCATCACGTGGTTGCACTTTCCCAGGGTTTCTTGGTGGAACTATGATTTAATGCGTTGTGTTCATGTGTGTCGTGTGTGTTGCCTGATTTCACCCGGTGCCTTCTGCATTAAAGAAATAACTTTTCAATCACATTCAGCTCTGGACTCTGTCCCTCCAAGCAAGGCATTGACTGAGAGTTACACTTGCGTGATGTAATGTAGTCTGTTCTTTAAAGTGAACATTGACTGCTAAGCAACAGGATACTGTTAATATATGAATCTGTATTTTCAATAATGGTTACGTGATTCACATGTAACATGGATTGATACAAATGTGAAGCGTTCAGAAGTGTGCATTATTGTTAATAATGTCACGCCTGGATAAACAGCTCGGCCAATCAGATTTAAAGAATCTACCCATTTTATAATGCTTAATAATTAACACTTTATAACTGTTATCCATCTCTACAATTGATTAACCTTTGTCATGTTTAAGACTGATTTTGCACAAACAATTTTTCAAACCTTAATTAACCTTTGAGGCAGAAAGGTACAGTAGGTACAGAGGTTCAGTACAGTGGTCCTATGTTCAATGTCCAGTTGAAGCAAACAAAGGTCCATTCTGTGTGGAGTCTGCATGTCCTCCCTGTGTCTGAATAGGGTTTCACTGGGTACCCTGGTTTCTGATTCCTCCCCCCATGTACCAAAGACATGCTGATGGGGAAGATACTAATTACCCCTCAGATCGTATCGTATGCATGTTGAGGAAAGACTAGGTAACGTACCTCATAAACCCTTCATCATGAAACTTTATGGATCAGTATCATTGTAAACTGGCTTATAGGGTTTCATAGGGTCGACAGTGCAGAATAAATAACACACACAAACACACACACAGGTGCAGTGGGTTGGTTCATTGTGTGTAGCCTGTAAAACCTGTAAAAATGTAAGAAAGCATAGTTATTAAGCGGTTATTGTCTTGTTAAGCTTTGTTCAGTGATGTATTTTCCAAAAGGTTGTAATGGTTACTGGCAGCATCTGGACTGTCAGATGTAGGTCATGGTATTTAGCATCTTTCCTTATGGAAGAGTGAGTTAATGATTTTTGTTTATTTAATTAATTATTTAACTTCATTAAGGATTTTACAGAGATTGTGAGGCAGAGTTGGCTGAGGTAACTAACCAGTCTTTCGCTGTATCCCCTGCGTCCAAACAAAACTCTGAGGGTGTTTACATGACAACTGCAAGAGATCTCATTTTTGATTTCCTCAGTGATTTAGTCTTTAGGGGTTACCTGCAGTGATCTGATAAACAGAACCATCCAGGCAGTGGATCGGATTTTAGTTATGTGCCTGTGAACTGGCAGTCTTTACTTGTAGTGCTATATTTTTAATCAAATAGATTTTAATTCCTAAGAACACTACCACACAAACTGATTCAGTCAACCAGACGCTCGCTATTAAGCAGAACGGAAAAGAAAAATACTGTCCTGGTTTCTCAGTCTTTTTAAAATATTGACATAATTCCATCCAGCTGTTAGAAAAAGGTGCCATTAAAAATACTTTCAAACCTTTGATTGGATAATTACTGAAGTGATTAATATATTTCAGCCGATCATAGTTCTTTTACCTGTATCTGATGCATTGAGTAGCTTGTTTAAAAATGCATCTTTTATTCATGAAAAAGATGTTGCTGCATTTTAGAGGGGTCAGGTTTTTGGCCTGCATTTAGCAAAGAAAACAACTCAGGAGGTTGAAATGATGGAGATTGGGTTAAAAGCTGCTGAACACATTATTAAAACCTCAAAGAAAAGTGACGAACCATTAACAGAGTGGAGCAACTTGCACAATGTCAATACGAGATCTTAACCAAAAGTTAATGCAGGTCTGGATAAAAAACAATGTTTATTAACCCAACATTGTACATGTACAGCGAAACTATATGATAGTATTTTACATTTAACAATATTTTAATAAACATGCAACAATGATCTTTATAACAATGAGTTTTTTTTACTATAAGATTAAAGATTTTAATATAATTATTGTCTAAAAAAGAATCATGATTATTAAATTTTTATGTAATAATTAACTTAAAAAAAGTACGGTTTCTTATGTTGTTATTTATTTCATGTAAACAAAATCAACGCTTAAATTTTGCTGAATATTAACACAAACTGAATTCTTTTAATTGAAGTTATGTTAATTGAAGTGATAAAGTTAAAAAATATCTGGGTCCCTTAAAGTACAAATTCATATCCATTTGAAAGAAAACTAGGTGGTTCTGAAAGGACAGTAAACAGGCAAATGTGATGCAAGTGCCTTTTTTTTTGTTCCCTGTGTGTTTGGACCACTTGGTCCAAAGTTCCGACTTCCAGCATAATATGTATTTTTCTTAGAAATGTCATCATGATGATCTTAAGGCGCTCTTATAATTAATTAACAGTTTTAAGTGCAATTAATTTCAAAAACGATTAATCATCTCATTTCCCCTGCACCTGTATAGACACTCCTTAAAAACAGAACATACAGTGGGTTGCAAAAGTATTCATACCCCTTGAACTTTTCCATATTTTGTCACATTACAACCACAAACATAAATATATTTCACTGGAATTTAATGTGAAAGACCAACACAAAGTGGTATACAATTGTGAAGTGGAATGAAAGTTATACATGAATCAACAATTTTTTTACAAATAAAAAACTGAAAAGTGCGATGTGCAAAATTATTCAGCCCCCCTGAGTCAATACTTTGTGG